>APFE030044744.1:0-36056 GCA_000404065.3 Pinus taeda | reverse complement strand
GCCTTTTTATTATTGAACAATAAGAGAAAACCCTAAACAACCAAAACCCTAACCCGAGGAGATGTAACACCAAGAGTTTATGGGCCCCATTGGGGTGAGTTGGACAGCCAACTTCCCGGGGTCATGACTTGGTCATATTATTTCTGTTTGACACGCAAGATAACCCGTTGGAAAGATCCCTCAGAGGACTACAATGGAAAACACAATTTTATACAAAAAATTGCTGGCGGTATATTTATGAAAAAAACTTCATTTTGGGCCTTAAAATGGCTCTGGAAGTTTCGGACCCGAAAAACTGCTAAAAATAGTAAATTGTGCTATAATTAAGGAAACTGAAAAATTGAAAGAAGCAATGGTGGGAGTCTAAGTGGAATTGGCAGGTGGCCACCAATATCCACCTGGATCTTTCCTCCCCCCTTAGGAAGCAATGGTCCCCATTGCGTTGAGTTCCTCCATGAGATAAGGAAACTTTTGATGAACTTGGTCCCTGGTGAGCCACTTTCCCTGGTGAAGGAGTTGGCCTGCTTTGACAACTCGATATAGTTGGATATTCTACTGGCGAGTGTGCTTGATCTGTGTGTCCATGATTTGATCAGTTGCAGCTTGTTCCATGCAATCTGGATTTAACTCTGAGGGTGTGAACTGTTCTGGAATGTCAGATGTGTCTAGTAACGGTGGAAAGTATGGTTGAAGGCAGTCCACATTGAACACTGGGTGCAGGCCAAGGAATGGGGGAATGTTGAGCTCAAATGAATTGTCTCCCACAGCCTTGGTAATGGTGTAAGGACCATATCGAAGTGGTCTGAGTTTCCAATAGGTTCCAGTAAGGCATTCCTTTTGCAAATGTAACCAGATTTTGTCGCCACCTAAAACTTATGTGGCACCCGATGTTGATCATGTCACTACTTGTACTTGGCATTTGATTTCTCCAAAATGTCACACAATACCTCATCCATGAAGGGCTTGATGTTGTATGGAAGGCGACATTGTTGGTTCACGCGAAGATCTCATCCTTGGTGAAGCCACCCGATGGTGTATGGTTGTGGATGTGCTGTGGTCGGTAAGCCCAGCTGCTTCATGACCTCTGCTGAAATGAGGTTCTTTTGGCTCCCGCTGTAGACAATGAACTATAGTGAGGAGCCCTTTACCCACATGCTGACGAATATATTGGATGTGCTCAATGAAGCTGTTTTCCTTATCTGTTTCAATCTGGACATGAGCCAAATCTACGTGAGTAGCTGTAAATGGCATGGCCACATCAATGGGACATAGTGGCTGGAATCCCAAGCCCACCTAAAAAGGGATGTGGCCAGTCGAGCTGTGGAGAGCCCAGTTGTAGCTGTGTTGAACATAGGGGAGGCTCTCCTCCCATGTGCATGGATACTTTGAGTTGTACATGCACAAAATGTGTACAATCATCCTATTGAAAACCTCTGTCTAGCCATCAGTTTGAGGATGGAAGCTTGTGGACTTAGTGAGTTTGGTGTCCAACATCGGCCAGAGACTGGACCAAAATGTACTAAGGAACCTGCTGTCCCGATCTACGATGATAGACTGTGGGATCCCAAAGTGTACCCACACTCATTCAAAGAAGAGTTTAGTAGTGGCTTCAGCTGTGATATTCTTCTTGGAGGCCACCATAATGGCCTTCTTCGAGAACTTGTTGACGACCACAAAAACACAGTCTTTTCCATGCTTAGTGGAAGGAAGGTCTGACATGTAATCCATGGAGATGGATTCCCAAGGTCGACTAAGGGTAGGCAGCGAGGTATAGAGGCCTTTCTTCTTGATGGTCGGTTTGGCAATGGCACATGCAGTGAATGATCTGATGTACTTCTCGACATCCTGTCGAAAATTCAGCCAATAAAAATAGTTCTGCAGTACATCCACTTTTTCTCGACCACGAAATGCCCATCAGCCCGACTGTAGTGTGCTTCCCAAATCATCTTGGCATGCTCTCTTGAAGGGACACAAAGGTGACCTATGTGGCATAACAGGGCATCCAGGAGGTGAAAATCTGGAACATGTTGACCCTCCAAGAGTGTTTGGTATGTGTGGCCGAATTTTGGGTCGTTGTTGTAGAGAAGTGGCCAATTAGAGGTCTCGTGCCCATAAGAGTTGAGCATGGTGGTTAATGCCATGATCGGTGGTTGATTGAGGCAATCTGCAACATTATTGATGTTTCCCTTCTTATACTTTATATTCAAATGGAATTGTTGCAGGTATGTGGACCACTTTTGATGGTGATCATTCTACAATTTCCCTTGGGTCTATATGAACTACAGGGGTCAGTGGTCTATGTAGATGATCGTTTCCTTCCCCAAAATGTAATGCTTCCATTGCCGGCAAGCCTGCACAATGGAATACATCTCTTTGTCATAAGTGGGATACTTCCAGACTATGTCTGAAAGTGTCTCAACTTGATATGCCACTAGATGCTCGTGTTGAGTAAGGAATGCCCCAATAGCATAGTCAGAGGCATCTGTCTCGGCCTCAAATGGTTGTTGCAAGTCTAGTAATGCAAGCACTCGTGCCGAGCAGAGGTGATCTTTCAACTCTGTGAATGCTTTTTGTTGAGATTCAGACCAAAATAATTTTTCTTTCACTCCTCCCTTGGTGACTTGACTCAAGGGCCATGTGATATGAGAAAATACCAACATGAACCTGCAGTAGAAGTTGGCAAGACCTAGAAAGTTATGGAGCTTTGTCAGAGTGGTTAGACATGGCCAATCTCGAATGAATTGGATCTTGGCTAGATCCACATGCACCCCCTGTTCATTAATAATGTATCCCAGATACTGAACTCGGGTCATGCCAAATGTGCATTTCTCCAAATTGGCACATAACTTGTGTTGTCGCAGTGTTTGGAGAACCTATCGGATGTGGTGGAGGTGCTCTTCCCAACTCTCGCTAAAGATCAAGATGTCATCCAAGTATACTGTTTAGTCAATTTAGTGTCCTAAATTGCTTGCATAAATTACTAACCAGGGTTTGTAAGTTGATGAAGTGTAGTGCACTATATGTGCTTAGTTAATCCTTCTTACTTCATTGTTTTATATTTTTGTATTGTTTTGGGGGTTTCTGTTCTTTGATTCCTAATGATGTACAATCTGAACTATGAGAAACTGAATCTAAACTTCTTAAAGGTGAACCAAGAGCTGAAACTTAATCAACATCTAATTTAAAGAAAGGAAAAACAGAGCATCTATCCTATCTCTTCATTAATCCTAAGTCATGAATCTAGTTCTTAAAATTAAGGGTGAATTTGTAATGTATGTTGAAATAAATACAGAGAATGAAATCAACTGAAGTACTTCTAGTTACTCTAACCTTCAATTTTGAAGGATAACCTTCTTGAGATGGGATACAAGCAACTTTTTGTACTCTATGATCTAGAGAACTAAATGAAAAATGCAAAAGGTAACTGATTGATTTCAACCATTGTGTGAAGTGAATGTTTAACCATTTAGTTTAGGATGAGTATCAACTTGAAATAGTTATAAAAACATTCATTAACGTAGTGTATTGACAATCTGAACTAGAAAATAAATTAACAAAACAGTGAGTAAGCTAGTCAATAGTGCATTCTCATTACTTCAACCTTACTCTGTTTAGAAACAAAATCGTTTCCTTTCATGAAATGTGTTGTTGGAACAAGACTGCACAATTGAGTTTTAACATTATGCTATTGAGCAAAACTAAAATAAATCAACCTATGTTAGAAATACTGCTAAAAGAAAATAAGGAAATTAAAACTAAACAGAAAACAAATGGAAAGGAAACCTCCTTCGGTGCAGGGGCCCTCTGCAACTGACTGGGTTGAGCTGCTGACTAATTGAAAATGCTCTCTTAAATGATCATTTATTAACACACGATTTTATATTATAAAAAGGAACAAAGTCCACCAAAATATAGAGCTAAAAGTCCGAGCTTTAATACATAAAATTGTTTGAACCCCTCCTAGTTCTTTACAACCAGTATTTAAAAGGAAATAAGCATAATTTTTTTTTAAGAAAACTAGCTGCATGTGGCCTATGTGTATTACAATAGGACTACCTAAACATCTAATCAGCTACAGGTGACTTAAATTTGAGCAAGATGTTTGCAATAGAACTGTCAACACAAGTGGCTAATCTAGTTAATGTTGCAATAGAACTGTCAACACAAGTGGCTAATCTAGTTAATGTTGCAACAGAACTGTTAGATTTATTGATTAACCACAAAAGAGAAGACGAAGAGTCCTATTTCTTCTAGGTATCATATGTTTGACTCCACCTTTTACTACGATCTTGAGCTTGCTTTCTTATCGATCTACGCTGAGTGACTAGGATAGAATCCATGCGGAGACGATTCTAGAGATGCCCATGTGGACGGATTCTTCATTTGACAACTCAAACTTGCCAGACCATGGAAGTAGCTACGGAATACACAATTAACTACAGAATAGGCTACTTTCTGTAGCTAATTTGCAAAAATTCATTCCAATAGAAAAAACATAGAAATATAACATGTCAATCATTTAATTCCCTCAAGAAAAAACCTATCATTTATCATTGATGGGGATCTATAATCTTATGGAAAAACAAGGGAAAGAAGTGAGAAAAGCTGTCAAGGAGAGGGTAATTCTGAGGTTCAACATACCCCCACTGCAAAATCATTGCATGTCCTCATGCATTTGCCAAAAATGTGAATTCTTATTTCCTATTGCATTTGCTCAGACACTTCTGCTTACATCTAATTTTCTTCTTTTGCTCTTCTTTGAAGTGACTGCCATTCTGGGTTTCTTCATAAGAAGCCTGTATTTAAGGTTGATGACTATTCTGTTCAAGCTTCTACTCTTCCTCTTCAACTTCCTATTCTTCTTATACCACAACACTAGATGCAGTATTGTAATATCATGAATAGCCTTATACATTTTACTTTGTTCCATCAAGGTTTCATTTTCTTTCTTGATATGTCTGTTCAATATCTATAACTCATAGATTTCTTGTTTGAGAGAGTTAATTAGAGGTTCTTGTGGATTGACAGAGGGTTCTGTATTGGCAGAGGATTTTGGATCCATTGAGGCACTTTTATTATCTAGTGATTATATATAATCATATATTTGTTATTGCACTGGGTCTATGCCTAGAGATCTTCTGCTTGGGCTGCCTTCGAAACACTGTTTAGGATAATTTTGAGGACTGTGTGTAGATGGAACATTATCAGGAGATGGTACTGGGGTTTCTTCTTCTAAATTTATGAACTCAGTCCCCTTTGATGATATCTTCTTTACCATACTTCGGAGTCTAGAGCTCCTTCTAAGTTGTATAGGACTTATATTCTCCTCCTTTGTACCCTTTTTCTTCTTCTTTATATTTTCTTTTCTCTTGATTTGTTTCCTAATTTCTATCAATTCTTTAGAGATTAATTTTTCATCATCTTGGTGTAATGAAGATTCAGGTTTGTTTTCAGTAATTTCACCAACTTTCTTTTTCATCTTCCCTTTTTTGCTTGATTTTCTCCCTGATCTCTGTCAATTTTTTAGAGACTAGCTCTTCATCATTTTTCTGTGTTGAGGACTCAGGTTTGCTTTGAATGGTTATGCCAGTCTTCTTTCTCCTACTCCTTCTAACATTACCCTCTTTAGGTGATTCTAGTGCCTCTTGAAAATATTTTTTTATCAGGAAATTTTCCCAAGTCTCTCCTATTTATTTTTTAAATGAAGCTCAACCAATATCTTTACCAACCCATGATGGTACATGGTTGTGTCTATGAATTCTATTTTCTTTTGTACATTTGAAGCCATCCTTCTTAAACTATTTAGCAGGAAGAAAGGGAGAATGATTTCCCCATTTTCTAGAAAGTTCATCAATAAATGTACATGGTAGACATACATGGACCCAAATCTCCCCTCACAGGTAATAAATTTCTGTAATATCAAAAGCATGCTTCTCCATTTACTTTTAAGTGCTGAAATAGGAATTCCTTTTCTAAACACAGAGACATCCATACTTGGGTTCCTGAGAATTACTTTCCATGATTCACTGTGGAATTATTTGTTTTTGAACCATCTTTCACCATGTCTTGGTAGTTCTGTAGCCTCTATTATGAATGATTCTGTTACTGCAAACTTAATGTCTCCAATTTCTACTTCTGTACCATCAAATGATCTAGCAAAAGATTTTGTGATCTGTTTGTGGAAACCATCAATTTTTTCAATGAAGTTGAGCCATCCAACCTTCTACAACATTTCCTTGAGTTGTGGGTATCCCTCCATATATTTTTCTCCTACTAGCTTTGTCCTGATGATGAGTCCCATGGCTTTTGTTTCGCAAAATTTCTTAACCTTCAGAATTACTCTCCTAGTCTATGGAATGGACTGACTGCGAGTATGGTGAAAAGGAACTACAGGTTTGCGTTGGAATGTACTGACTGCGAGTCCAATCTTCATTTACTAAAGTTTTAGGCCCCTTTCATAGTCTCAAGTGGAATGATTTATAGACTAATAAAGTCTAACCCTTCTTTTCCTTTATATCGAAACTCAATCACCCCTTGTAAACTTTAGTTTAAGCCTTATCTTCGCTTTAGGCCTTCATAGCATTGTTGCCACATATATATAACAAATCCCTCTTTAACCTCTGGTTAATGCGGACTTAACCACCAAACCTTCAATCAACACTTTATTTCTATTATACATAGAAATACACATAAACGGCATAAACTTACCTTTTCCACCTTTTTTAAAGCCTTTGCGCAATTTCCGAGGTACATATTTATCGCAATTTGGTATCGGCTCCTCTGTGAGTCACATTAATACACACCTCCTTCGCATCCGATATGCGATTAAACTGTTGGACTTCAAATATAACAAACGTGCCCATATAACCCTGTCAGGTCGGCTTCATATTGCTTGTTGCATTTCCCCTCTGATCTCTGCATTACACAGAAAACACACGGAACCCCGCTCCAACACTTAAGGCCAGAACTAAAATGGAATTGAGTCTGCCTCTATAAACTTTCGTGTTCGCGCCTTTCAACCATTTCTGAAGCACGACTGCTTCTTCCTTCCTCCGATCTCCGATCCAATGAGGACCGTAGATCTGGCTTCTGATCCGACGGTTGCGATTAAATCTTTATCACTATTGCCATATTTAAAAGGTCCATTCCAACCTCATTCCAATAGCTCCAATTAAATCTTGACCGTTGATCTGGCGATCGATCCAACGGTCGAGATCCTTCCCCGTTCCAAAAGTCACTTGATGGTTTTCGCTGTTGACCTACACTTAGTAGATCCAATGGCCCACGATGACTTTAGATAGACAATAGGCATGAAGAATAACTGCCCAAAAAAGTGGGTTTCCCTCTCTTCTTCACTGCTATGTGTCACTCGACTAGTGGGATCGGGTGTTCACTCCTCAATACCACTTACCACTTCTCACTAGTCCGAAATACCACTTGTGTGTTTAAACTGCCTTTCTTTGTTAAAATTGATTGATGTGATATTTCAACATTACCCCATGTGACATGATCTGGACCGTTGATATATAGGATCCAATGGTTGTTGTGTACTGGAACCTCACTTCTCTGTTCATTCCTTTTACTTGGTTTTTACGCTGTTTCTTCAATTTTCTCTATGGTTCAGTTTTCTTCAAAAGGTTCTAAGTCTTCTGCTATTTTGCTGTGCACTCTTCCTCCCGAGCTTAACTTTGCATGCTCCTTCGATCGATGTCACTTCAGAGCATTTCTTGATCCTTCAAGTGGATTCAATGACCCACTATGATTCCTTCGAATCACTCTTCCCCTTTGCATTGTTCTATAGAATTTTGCCTACAACCTTTGTTATAGAACCTATGAATTCACGCATAAATCAATAATTACATACTTATTTCACACATTACATAGTTCCCAAATGAACCTTTGTATATGTAAATATGAACAACTGATTACATGTCGAGACTCTCTGTCCCTCAGGCCTGATCTTCGATATCAGTGGCCTCCTTCCTCACTCTACCCATAGGCTTACATTTATACTAGAAAGGTTCTGTTGAACTAATTCTAATTCAAACCCTTAATCTACTGAACTGACTCCTAAATGTCCTCTCTAGTTCCTCGAGTCATGAAACAACTTTAAGAGTTATAATTGCCTTCTAACTCTCTTGTCATTATTAACTACTCATGTTCTCCTTAATTCGAGAGCATTTACAACATCCTCAAAACATCTAATTAATTCTCATCCTACTAACTCAAAAGCCTAAATATTACATTAATTCATCACTTAGGAATCCAACTTCCTTAAAACACATGACCCCCTATGTCTACTAAAATACAATGATTTTCTCTTGGGTTGAATGCTCCTGCATCATAAACTACCACAAATTTATATTTCTCACCCATGAAAGCTATTTCCATAGCTCTCTATATTGTGGACCCTTTATTTATCAACCCAAATGGCATGCGAGCATACATGAAGGTCCCCCATGGGGTGGTGAAAGCAATCTTTTTCTGGTCCTCTATGTGGATGGCCACTTGGTTATATCCTGAGAATCCGTCCATCATGGACATTCTGGCCACACCCATTACCTTTTACAATATATTATACATCTTGGGCAGAGAGTAGTTTCCCTTTAGGGAAGCCCTGTTTAAATTTCGGAAGTCCACGCACAACCTTATCTCTCCATTCTTCTTCCAAGCAGGGACCAAATTAGCCACCCAATTAGAGTATCTTAGAGGGACTATGATTTTGGCCTACAACATCTTCCTTACCTCCTTTTCAATGGAGGGGAGTAAGAGTGGGTTTACTTTTTGAGTTTCTATTTACATGGCTTTATCCCACTCTTCAGAGGAATCTTATATTCAATAATATTTGTGTCAAACGATTTTAAATCATCATAAGACCAAGTAAATACATCTTTGTAATTTTTGAACAGATCTAAATACCTTTGTCTGTATTGCAGGGGAACTCCTTTGGACAGCTTGATCGTCTGGGGTTCCTCCTATGATCCAATGTTGCAGTCTTCAACTTGCTCATCCTTCTCTGGGGCCATTGGCTTGCACGCTATGTTGTCTTTATTGAAAATTCTTTCTAGTGGAATAAGTCCACGAGGGATGGTGTTCCCTTTTAGTTGCAATTTTATTTGCCCAACCACTGTGTCTTTCCATAGAGTGGCTTCTTGTTTTGCTTCTTCTTCTTCTTGATTGATGGTGGAGTGGGAAAACTCCATGACTTCTATGAATCTTTTTACTTGCTCATCATAATCAAATACCTGCCAGTGTTTGGCATTATATGGTATTGCAGGCCTATGTATGACTTGTATCTCATATCTGAGGAGTGGATTCTATGGGGGCTTAAAAGTTCTTGCAACTACCGCAAGAGAGTCAGCCATCCTGTTTTATTCCCTGGGCAGAAACTTGATGTTAAAGGCCAGGAAGAAGTTGTTGATTAATTCCCACACTTCATTTCGACACGTCCTCAACTTGGGGTGTTTGGTTGGCATTGGTCTCGGATCTACTTCACGACTAGCTCAAAATCTCCATAGATCGATTGGCATTCAATGTTCATATTTCTCATTGTTGTAAACCCTAGAAGCAATGACTCATACTCTGCTACATTTTTGGTCGCCTCAAATTCGAGCATGAAAGAGAGGGGTATCATGATACATTTAAGAGATACCAACAATGTTCCTTCTCTGTTCCCATCTTTTGAGTTTGCTCCATTGAAGTATAACTTCCATACCTCATTTTCATTTATATGTTGGTATTTCAACTACCTTGTCAAGTGCACTAATGCTTTTTCTAAGAGGTGCTCATATTCTTCTAAGAATAAGCAGGAGATGTCATTGTCTTTCCCATGCACTGGGGAGTTCTTTGAGCCTTTAGTTGGAGTCACGATTTTCACAAACCGGGATTCTCTGTACAACCTTCTTTGCTCACCTCCAAAAGTGTTAATGGTGGCATAAGTAAGGTCTAGTTTAATAGAGCAACCCACTTTGGAACCCCAAGATTTGGATAAGAGCATTCCAAAATGAGGAGGTATATGAACCACCACTATATCTATTACCACAGTGTTTCACAGGGATCTGAGCAAAGTTTACCACCAAATCCTTTATCATGCCTGAGCACTTGACTCTCTTGGAGTCAAAGGAGTACAAGCCTTTGTATGGTCTGATGATATACAAGCCCAACTATTCCATTACTGATAATGGCATGAGGTTGTGTGAATCTCCTAAATCCAGCACACAATCATGCAGCAAAAGATCATGGATCACCAAAGTCACATAAAATGGTGCAATAGATGGATCCAACTCTTCCACATGTGGCCCAAAAACAACCATTGGCCTCTCCTCCTGGAGGTTCAAACTATCATGGGATGGTGTTGAACTAGTTGGGTGCATGAATTTGGACTCTTGAGCATTGTAATGAGGCTGCTTTAAAATCTCAGTTGGAGGAACAATTTTTTTTACCTTTTCCAGTTCCTTCTAGAGATTGAACGTATGTTGGGCCTTTTCTGCATATCCATGCTCTGTTCCTTCTGCCTTCCCGTTGGCAGTTGTCAGCAGAGTAGGTGCCTATTTTAAAGTGTGTCCCTTGGGACCATTTCTCTCTTTATTTGCAGGGGTTCCTATCTTGGGTGTTGCATGATGTAGCTCACTCTTCCTTTTGTCTGGGGCTGGAAGAACCACTTGGGGAGAAACGTCCCCTTACTATTCTGGTTCTCTCGTCCTCTTCTTTGAAGATATTAGATTATACTTATGTTGTGGTTGTGTTTGCATGACATCTGCAAACTGTCTGCAATAATAATCCATATCTTCTTTCTCTGATGTTGCTTCTCTGTGATGATTGGACTCCTAGTGAGCCATATTCTCACATTCCTCTTCAGCAAAACCAACATATATATTTCCCTACATCTCTGGAGTGTTAGATGATTGTTCATCGGGGCTATCTTCCAAGTATAAGGGATGAGGAGTACGATCCAGCTCCTCCTTTCTTTCTCTTGGAAGTAGTTGCAGTGGAGGCCTGCTATATTGTTGGTTATAACCCCGGTTGTTGAATTGAGCATTCTTCTTAGAGAGATTCTTGTTCTCGATTTTGAGCTTCCCAACATTTTGTGATAAACTCTTGATGAGTTTGTCTAGATCTTCCCACTTTGTGTTTGATGATTCCCAAACTCGACCAGAGGAGGATGGCTCTGCTTTTCCTCTTTTGGGCTCAACAGGTTCTTGCTTTGCTCCCAACTTCCCTACTAAGGCCAAATTGGCTTCCACTTCGAGAGCATCGATTTGAAGTTGGTTCAGAGGTAGATTTCCTTTCTCTCAGGGTAAAATCAAGATCAGAGTCAAAGGCTCCCAAGAAAACCACACGAGATGCAGTTGGGGGAGGCTTTATGTCAGCTGGCAGGTTATTTAACTGCTTATTGAATCTTTTGATAAATTTTGTAGTATTCTCCTTCAAAATTTTCCTTATTGCATTGAACTCAGTGAGGAGGTACTCATAGTTCCTCATTTCTCCCCATTTTTGGGTGAAAGAGTTTTCAAGTTGCTCCCATGTAGGGATGGAGGCATTAGGCAGGGATTTGAACCATTTTCTAGCCTCTCCATCGACGGATTGTACAAACAGTCTCATAACCACATCTAACTGTTCCACATTTATGTTCTCGGAAAAAGAACTGAAGGTTTCAATGTGACTTTGTGCTGTGTTATCATCTTCCCCATTGAACCTAGGAAAATGTTTTAGGTAGTCTTGGGGCATTGCACTCGGAGGCTGGGGTAGATCAAGAGGTGCATACTTATTGAGAAAAAAGCTTGGGAGAGCCATTTGGACTAGTGGAAGGAGATTCAAATTTGCTTGAGGGACTGGGGTTATGACCACAGGGGTTGTAGGGGAAGGAGGGTATGTCAGTACCTTAGGAGTAAGTCCTAAATACTGAGTAGAAGTAGGTTGAGAACTGGAAGAGGGAACTTCGAAGGCTGGTGAGATGGTAGCATAGTCTAAGGGAGTTTTCTCTTTCTAGACTTTCTTAAAAATTAATTTTACAGGGTCAGATACAAATGGAACTTTCTTCTAGGATGTATCTGAGCAAGTATGAGGCCTTTTAAAATCCATGGTTATGAATTATAATGAGAGGGGTGTGAAGTTGCCAAGGTGATATGGATGCAATCATAATAGACTTTGATCACCTATTCAAAGAGCGTTTCAGTTTGTCGTATCCCAGGGGAAATAATCCTTCAATAAGCTCCCCGACAATGACACCAAAAGATGTTGTATCTCCCAAAGACAACCTTGGATTGCTTCAAGACAAGTGCTTAGGCACATCTAAAATGGTGTGTCTCGAATTATTTACGGAAAACTGGAGACAACACTTATGATCTATGGATACATATGTACATAGGAAAGAGGTTGGCTCATTAATCCAAAGAAACGAAACATAGATTTGTGATACTTATTCACTAGTTCAAATATCATAAATAAGCATAAAAATAGTGGAGGCCAAGAGCTTCATGGTCTTATAGCTTAATAATATTTTGCAGAGTGGTTGAGGGAGGATAAAAGAGAAGAGTAACCCATCACATAGAGCATAAGGCTTAAAGACTTCTATATTCAACACATAGAGCTTGGGGCAGTAAGGATTTCTATGCTTATTTGGGCTACAAGCAGAAATAATGAATGAAGGTAGAACTGAAAAATATGATTCATGTGCTGCAGATTTTAAAATCTAATCTCAATACTCCTCATAGGCATATATGTAAAAAATGTCTAGACAAATGAATATGTGAAATAGCTACAAGATTTGCATTAACATATAGATATTAATGAGTCTGTGAGGGAGCTTGAAACACATCTAGCAAAAATAATTACATGAATTCGGATGAAGCATGAAAATAAAATGAGTTGGACAAAGAGGAACGCATACTATAATCCTTTGAAGAGGGAATCACCATTGTTTCCTTGATATTTTGAAAAGATCTATATTTCAAAGGAAATACAGTATGAAATTATAACATGCAGTGTTTTCTCTAGAATTTCTGAAGCCTTTTTAAGTCTTGCTTTCCCCTATTTATCTAGAGAGGGGAGAAAGAAGCTACATTACAACAAACATATCTATCCCTAGACTCAGCTGTCAAGTTGACTAGTTGTATCAGTCTTGAATGGCTCTATGGCCCAAAAAGGTATTACAGAAATGAATGCCTCATTGGAAGGAAGGCATGTTACAGGATAAAACTAAGTAAATAATTGGACAAAGTAGTAAATTAAATTCTTTGTGACCATCCTGTGATTGCATCAGCCTCAGGCTGTAATTTGTTCATGGTATGGCCTCTTGTGCTGCTCAACTGCCCTCGTCACTTCTACCTTTACTGCCGAGATGCCTTGTTATGTGAAGTGGGGGTTGGGTCAAATGAAAGTGCTTTCCTTTGAAGTCCTTTGATGTGCAGAGGGACGAGGCCCCATGCTAAATCATTAATCCTCCTGAATCCCATGTACTACTCCATCGCTGCAGCATGCTCCCTTAAAATCTCCTAGTTTCTGACCCATCTGCCCATTAAGCCTCTATACTGCACAACCAGTGCCTTGACATGGTGGGTGAGCTGCGTTCCATGGAAACAACACAATCATGATGCTGCAGGCTTTTTCCTCTGAAACAGGCGAAAATAAGTGTTTTTTGGATTTCCCCTTTAGCCCCCTGTATCGTAGCCCTTTGTGTGCCTTTCCTCATATGACCAAGAGCTGGGACTAGGGGTGAATCCCTCAGTCGCTAAGGCTCTTGGAGCCAATCCTGGAGGCCTTTTCCTTTGTTATGAGTTTGTCTCACATATAGGCGGTTCAACACTGTGTTACCCGACTCCAAGCCTTTTCCTTGCCGCGGGCCAAAAGTCCGGACATGAGGTCCTTATAAAGCATGCCTTTATCCTTTATCACATCCGAGGGAATGTCTGCATATCACAATCGCAGGCTGGAGGAGAAGGCCCCTTACCCTTTTCTTTGGGGTGGGACGATAGTCCAAACGCGAGGTTCGTATACAATAAAACACATCACCTATCATATCATGGGGTGGGGGGTCCCTTTCCTTATTGCAATCACAGCCAGGGAGGAAACACAATGGAAGAGAAGATTTATATTATGCCACTGTCGATTGCGATGAACCTACTGATGTCATCACTACCACATGTCACCCTGTGAGTGGTGACACGTGGCATCCAGAAACAGTCCAATGTCGCCCCTGAAAACAGTAAAACTGGGTGACACTTGTCCTCTACCACACCATCATTCGTATTGCCACTTCACTTACCATACTGTCACGTGGAGGAGCAAGAAAGGGGGTCATCTGCCTTGGTTTTACAGGCATTTCCTTTGTTAAATCGTTTTAGCCCTCCCACGTTGATATGACACTATATCACAAATCAGCCCCCGCAAAGTCTTTAAAGTTTTTAGAACCTGCCAATGTGACGAGCTGTGGGACTGCTGTGATGTGGGATTGCACCACATGGGGGAGAGAGTAGGGGGCGGCTTGCTCTTATTTTTTTCAGCTTTCCTTTGTTAAATCATTTCTTTTCTTTCCCGATGATACAACACTATATCGCAATATCAACCCTCGCACAATATTTCAAGTTTGGAACCCGTCGATATGCCTATTTGCGGGACTGTTGTGATGGGGGATGTGGGATGCAGGATTGTGCCACGTGGAGGAGAGAGAAGGGAGGTGACCCACTTCTGTTTTCTTCGTCTTTCCTGTGTTAAACTTTTTCGGCCCTCTCCCGGTGATTTCTCATTATATCGCGAATCGGCCCCCAAAAAGTCTTTGAAGTCAGAACCCTGCTGATCCATAAATACTGCGGGATTATGGGATGCGGGGTCATCAGGATGTGGGAACTCGCCATGTGGAGGAGAGAGGAGGAGCGCGTCCCATTCTTGTTTTGGTCCCACTTTCCTATGTTACACTGCTTTAGCCTTTCCTCGGTGATACAACATTATATTGCAGATTGACCCCTGTAAAGGTTTTAGAGTGTTATCCCATGGATCTGTCGGTGTGCTGATAATGCAGGATTGCAGAAGTCACTGTGCCTGGGGCCCCTCGACGTCCGATTGCAATTTACCCTTCATACTTAGCCATTTTTCTTCATTTTTTGGGTTTTTCCATGGTAATCTTTAGAGTGGTTTAACTGCATCTCCAAGAGTCCATTTTTGGACTTCTATATACCATTGGAAATATTTTTCCGAGCACTAGGCATTGGAGGAGGGTTGATCAAGCTCTCTGATCTTCTATGGCCTGGGAAAGTGGCTCCAAATTTCATCTCTCTTGGGCAACCTTGACCAATTGAAATCCACAATGCAGTGAGTGACAACACCCCCTCTCCTTTGTTTTGCCCCATGTTCTTGTTTGACACACCCTTTCACTATACACCGATGTCTTCCAAATAGACCCCCCCTTCCCCTTCTCCATTTACGGCTAGCTTCAACCTTGCAAATGTATTCCCTACTATGCCACTCCCTTTCACTATTGTCAACTCCTTTCCCCCCCTTGCAGTCACATAATTTCCTCCATGCCCTTGCACACACCTGCATGCCTTGTTAAAACCCTTTTGTCCATGCTTCTGTATCTACTCTTAGTTTTGCATCTCCTCTACAACATTACTTCCTACTTTTGTATTTCTTGCTCGTAAGTATATTGCCACTTCATCACTTTTACTTGTTCCTCACAATTGTATGGGCACTCACTCACTTGTAATTCTCCTCATGAATATATCGACGTTCACTTGTTATTCGTAACTATATGTTTCTTGTAATTACATGGGAACTCGCTCGCTTGTAATTTCTACCCTTTCTAATCTCTTCATCTAAACTACAAAAAGAAAAGACAAACATTCATTCAATACACAAATTAAAATGTAACTTTTCAATAAAGATAACATACACAACTATTGCTTAAAATTATGGTGGAATCCAAAACTTATCTTTCTTTAATCCAAACCAGCTATGCATAACAATATGCATTATAATAAAATTAATGGACATTTGGACATCCCATTATTCACTATTGGAAGGCACCAACATAACAAAAACAAACACAAAAAAAGCACTTCTGTCAAATTTGTATTTCACCTTATTTTCATACTCACCCCCTCTTGTTGTGCAATGGCGACTCATTAAACAAAAATAAACACACCCAATAAATGCTACTATGCATTGCACATATAAACCAAAAAAACAAAATTTTCTTTATACACAAAAAAGAAACGATCCTCCTAAACGCCAATCATTTCTTTCCACGTTCTTACATGTCTTGCACAAATTTTTGCCTACCTCCCTTTTCCTTCATAAAAAACCTAAAAAAACCAACATACATCCAAATAACAATAAAAATGCATCCTTCTCTCTCAAATTAGCACATACCATGTATTGTTCCTAATTTTGTTCATCGTTCATATTGCTTACTTGCTTGCAAAGATACATGTTTGTTGTTACATTGTCATTAAACATTTTTTTTTTTTGTTTTGTTATAGATTTTTCAAATGCCACACAAAACATAATACCTCTTCTTACATTACATCAACACATTATTCGCTCAATAGACTAATTTCCCTTTGACATGCATGGTATACTTTCCTTTGCTTCAAATTCAACTTCTACCTCTAACTTTGAAAATACTCTTCTTTCTTGATTAGATATGCAATCCACTCCGGTGAATATTGTATGGAAAGCATGCTGGAAATGGCACTACGCACTTCACAAGGACGGAATCAGTGTGCGTCGTCAGCTTCTCTACAACGCTTGTCGATTTGAACTACCATCTTGCACCATCCCATCTCAAAATTCCATACCTTCCCACCTTTCTCTCCCTCCCCTTCCATCCACCCCTTCTCCTCTGCTCCCACTCCCATTTCCTCTTACCGCCCCACCTATTACCGCCCTTGAAATTCCTTCACCTCCCACTTTCTCTGCCCAACAAGACCCCATGTTTCTTCCTTCTCAAATTCCCAACAATTCCACAACAACTGTCTCCAACAAGCACATCACCGCTTTCATGCACGAATTGACGCCCTCACCCCCATGCAAATATGTTCTACTTGTAATGAATCTTACCCTTCCATGAAAACAAAAAGAGGTAACGGATTTGTTTCTTGCTCCCGTTGTGCCTTTGAATGAACTATACATCGCTTCTCATCCCCAAGCAACTTGGACCCGTACAAACAACTCGTGGTCCTCTCCTGTCTAACTCTGGTTGAAGAGATCCTAATTTCTCGTGTCAGCCCAGTTCTTCAAGTTACCGATGCACATGGGGACCAATACACATATTCTGGCCATACTATTAGCTTCCATCAGGATATCATTAATATTGTCACGTCCCTTCCCCACGTGCTCTCAGAAATAGATATCCTTGTTTTCAACAAAAGTACCTCTAACAACACACCTTATGAGTTCTTTGTCAGCAAATGTCACGTCCTTGTAGCATTTGAATTCAAACTAGCAAACGATCCATACTACATTAATGTTCAAATTGACCCAACTATGCTTTCTTCTTTTCCTGTTGTCCCTACAAATGTCACCACCCTTCTGCACCATGTCACCACTAACTCCCCTTCGCCCCACCGAACCTTCTCCAAAACCCCCACTCCTGAACTCCACCACACATCCCCATCTGAGATTCTTCCATCCTCCTTTGTGACAACTCTTCCAAATTACTGTACTGAGATTGATGAAATACTTGCCTACATAGAATCTTCCAATTCCACACCCACCCATTCACTTCAATGGCCCATTATTGGTATTTCTCTAATTAATGAATACAATGTTGAGGGTGTCTTCTCTATGGCCTTCCCCATCCTCTTCCCCACCGAGTCTACCATGATTAACCAACCAAAAATTGCAAAAGTTGATATTAAAGAATACTCTTTGCATCTAATGCACTACCACGATAACTGTTTTGGTCAACATCCCAGGTTTTTCTATTACTTATACAACCTTATAATGCGCCACTGTAGCTAGGTAACTGCGTCTGTCATCATTAAAAGAGACCTTGAAAATAGTTTACCAGTCACCATTGCAGACCTTCATCAACACCTTCAACAACTCCACCCCTCAGCCATTCCAGACTAGATTATGCCTTTTGGCTCATCCCTTCGAGGGAGCCGGGCTTTTTGGACCAAAGCTAGAGGGGAATTTAGTGGCATGATTGTTCAATAAGGTAGCCCTACCTTCTTCTTCACATTAAATGCAACTGATACAAAATGGCATGAATTTCATATGGCCATGCCTTCTAAACATCCATCCAATGTGCATGAACAATCTTGATGGAGAATCCAAAACATTGTTGTAAACCCACATCATGCATCTCTATATGTCCATTGCATATTCACAATCTTCTTAGAAGAGGTCCTACTAAAAGGGTTCCTTGTAAAAGATTTTTAGTATAGGTCTGAAACTACCCTTGTTTGTCTTCTCTCCTTTATGTACAATTTCTTTCATGCAAACCTCTTACTTGTTCTTTTATTTTACCATAGGTATGAATGGAAACATATAGGATCTGCACATATACATGTGTTCCTATGGTTCTCAAATGCACCGGAAATGGATAACCTCAACTAAACTAACGAAGAAAGTGTTGTTGTTGCTAAACTTTTTTTCGATTCATACATTACTTCTTGGAACCATCACCCCCTCCATCAAATGCATTCTGAAATCCATTAAACATCGGTTTGTGATCCCTACCTCCTTGAAACACCTGAAATCCTCTCTTCCAATGAAAAACAAGACTACAAGGAGCTTGTTAACTATGTCCAAAGGCACACAAACTCCCATTCCTCTACCTGTATTCGCAAAAAGAAAAATTCCATATCATGCCGCTATGGAGTCCCTTGGGAATTGAGCGATTCCTCTTCCATGGACATCAGTACTTCTAGCCGTAAAACATATTCTCCTGCTAGAAATGATGACAAGCTTAATGTCCATAAACCTCACATGCTTGCTATTTGGAGGTTCAACATTAACTTCTAGCCTATAATTTCTCGCCATGCCTTTTTGAAGTACATATCAAAATATGCAGTAAAAGTAGAGTCTAAATCAGAAAAGCTACCACCAAATTCTTGCCCGCCTTGCCATGAGTTCTCCCCTTGATGCCTCGACTGTCACTATCGTTCGCAAACTCTTGACTGAACTCATTGCTGATAGGGACATTGGTGCACACGAAACATGCCACATGCTCGAAAAACTCCTACTAACAAAATCCAACTACTCTTTTGTATCCCTTAATGTTAAAAGAAAAGTTTTCAGACATGTCTTACATAGCTTGGATGACTGTCTTCCAACAATGCCCTTCATCACTTCATACATGCAAAGACCTCCCTCACTTGAATCATTGTCTCTTATTTAAGTCACATGTTCCTTGTCATTTTCGTCTTGTCACAAGACATCATTGTGGAAACACATCTCCCCTTCCATGGTCATATGCATCATTCCTCGCTATACCTCTATTCCATCTACAAATTTAGAATTGTATGACGAAATTTGTTGGAGTGAACTTCTCTTGTACTTCCCTTTCCGTAAACTACTAGATGATATTGGTGCAAACAATGAGGTGATTGTCGCACATTGGGAACATGTTAAACACACATACTATGCATGGCATGTGCATCACTCACCTATAGACCTACCCGCCCCCACCACTCTCGATGACTCTCCTGTTGAAACGGACCTCCAATGCACCATGGACATGGATGAATGGAAATTCCTTTCCCAACTCCACCCAAGTAACAATATTATCTTTAGTGAGCTAGAACTACTCGGCCACCATGACTTCGATGCAAACTATAATTGGGCTCATTCCATTATCCCTTCACACTTGCAAGAGACGACCATTCGCTTCATAGAATTCAAATGCTCCTCCACACAACTGTGCCAAATCGCCTTCCCAACTACGCATTCCCTTTCCTTGTCCCCAAGCCAGCACATGGCTTTCAATATCACTTCTGCCCACTTTACCAGCAATGCGTCCAAACCACCACTAAAGATGCTTATCCATGGCACTGTTGGCACCGGAAAATCTTTCCTAATTGAATTCCTAAAAAATGCCTTCCTATCCACCTCTAGAAATAGAGCTAGCCCTTTACTCTTTCTTGCTCCAACCGTTGTTGCAACATTCCACATACATGCACTTACAATACACTCTAGACTTCACATCCCTATATCCTCTATGCAACCTGTTGAAGGTCAATCCCTGCTAAAACTTCAAAAACAACTTCAGCATGTGAAATGCATTCTCATTAATGAGATGAGCTTCATTGGCCCTAAAATTCTTGCTCAAATTGATGACCGTTTGCAAGAGGCACTCCCATCCAATAGAAACACCCCATTAAGTGGCCACTTCATAATCCTTGTAGGTGACTTCAGTCAGTTGCCACCTCTCAAAGATACACCAATGTATGTGGGCACATCTCGTGGCAATGCTCTTTAGCGGAGCTTTGATATAATTGCCACACTTTCAACGATATTTTGCCAACAGGGCACAAGTGCTGCTCATATTGCATTCCGACAACTCCTTTCCAATCTTCGCAATGCAAACCCCACACTAGATGATTGGCAACTTCTCATGGCACACACAAAATCCAAGCTTCCACTCAATGAGCAACAAACATTCAAAAATGATATGCACCTTTATGCAAGTAGTGCATCTATAGCTCTCCACAATAAAGCCATGCGAAAAAAAAATGAACATGCCAATTGCGCATTTCTACGCCCAACAAAGGAAACAAATTCCATTTACCACTCAAGAGGACGAACAACTCACTGTAAAAGTACTTCTATGCATTGGACAACAAGTCATCATAATAAGTGATTTGTGGGTTGAAACAAACCTTGTTAATGGGTCACTTGGCAAAGCTCTTGCTATCTCCTATGCATCTAGTTCTCAACCCCTAGAAATCCCATCATTTGTTGTTGTTGATTTCATTCGCTACAAAGGTCCACCATGGGACATTTCACATCCAAATTATGTGCCAATCACCCAATAACAAGGGGCTCTCGCACACAAATGCCCCTTCGCATGACATGGACCCTAACAATCCACAAATCACAAGGTATGACCCTCCAAAAAGTGACAATAGACATTGGAAACATCGATTGGCAAGGCCTAACATTCACAACCATATCTAGAGTCAGATCGTTGAATGAAATTTGCATCTCTCCCGCTTTTTCTTTCTCACACTACTCACACATGTAAGACAATCCTCACATGATACACAGGAAAAGATAGAAAATGTACCTTGCCTTTAAATCTATGTAGCCACCTCCTTGAAGAAATTCTATGCAAGGTAGCTTAACTTACTTTGCAATGCATTTTTAGATGTTTCGCCTCATCTCTCGTTAAAAAAACAAAACTCGCATTTGTGTTCTTTTTTTCCCTTCTCTATTCCTAATGTGTTGTGGTTGTTTCATGTTAACGCTATATATCTTCTATGTTTTAGTTTTCAATTATTTATTTATATATGTTTACTTATAGCCTTTTCTGTTGCTTGAACAAGAAAATGGATATACAAGCTGCTTCCCTGCTCTACCAATTTTGCCATGAAATACATGAACAAGACGCTACTCTTTTGGATATAAAGTCACGATTCCTACTCTCACTAAATTTGCCTCTATATTATTTGTGCCCTACTCTCCAACTACTTAGAAGGATTAAGAATTTCATGCATGTCTTCATCCATAAACATGAAAGGGATGCGAACATTATATCCTTTTTAGATCGATTTTTTGGGGAGATGCGCGCGCGCCTGGCTAGGGTTCTGAAACACGCCCTAAGGAAGCGCCGACAGCCTGCAACAGGAATCCTCTGCTGCGCCTGACGTTCCTGCTCCTAATCCGGTCTGACAGGAAGAAGCGACAGTCATGAGCACGACTCAGGGGGGGCATCGCAGCCCTCCCCTTCCAACCTCAAAACAAACGAGGAACTCATCTTTGGATCCTTAGATCCGGACCTGCTCTGTCAAGGGCAGAAGAATCCAGAAGACAGTAGCAACTCGCAGAGCGATAGAGATCCAAACAATGACAAACCACAGGTCACCTCTTCGACCTGCCGCCCAATAGCCAAGGAAAGACTGAGAATAGAGCTACCTGGAGATATCATTGACAGCCGCATCGAGTTCATGCAAGATCATGCAGTCATAGGAAAGTTCATAGGGTTCTCGCCTACTGAACGAGCCCTAAGGGGATGGATAGCTGCCAAATGGAAGCCAAAAGGGGATGTCACCCTTCAACTAGGGGCAAAGGGCTTCTTCACAGTCATATTCTACTGTTTGGAAGATAAGCTTCGAATACTGGGGGGAGGTCGGTATTTCTTCAACTCGGCGGGGCTGTACCTCAGAAACTGGAAACCCCGATTCAACCCAGACAATGAAGATCTGGCCTGGGCTCCCGTCTGGATCAGGCTCTTCTCGCTCCCGGAGGAATATTGGGCAGAGCAATGCCTAATGAAGATTGGCAATGGGGTGGGCAAATACATCAGGGCTGCTGAGGAAACAAAAAACTGTAAGTTCATTTCTTATGCCCGAATCTGTGTTTTCATCAGGCTCAATGAAGCCCTTCCTGACTATGTTACTTTAACCCATAGAGACGAGGAATGGATCCAGCCTCTTGACTACGAGCATGTCCCCTTTAGATGCCGCAGATGCCATGTGATAGGACATTTATTTAGGGATTGTCCCCTCAATGCTAAAACCAGTGCTCCTGAGACCTTTGATACCTCCCCCCAAGACGGCTTCACCAAAAACACGAACAGGAAACGCATGCACAAGAAGCCTCAAAATGAGCCAAAGCCCCAGCCATCCAAAACCCAAAACCATACTTCCAAGAACAACTTTGAGTCTCTAGGCAATCTCCCAGAGGATTCTGCCCCCTTCCATGAACGCATGCCTCCCCAAGCTTCCCAAGCCTCTCACCCCAAAAACCCTACCTCCAAGAACAGCTCTGACATTTCAGGAGATCTCTCAGACGATCTGCCTTCTACTCCCGTTGCTAACCCTAACTGCCCCTCCTCCTCCACCAATCCCCCCCCTTCTAACCCCCCTTGGTCCAAATCGCCGGTGATTAGCCCTATCATTCTTAGGCGGAGCCCGGAAGATGTGCCAGCGATCCCTGAGGAAATGATAATGGATGGGATGATATTCCATCCGAAGGACACAGAGATCAATCAGGAAGAAGGAAGCCAAGTCCAAAAAATGCAGGAACAGCCCGAAAGCATTGACCTACATGGCCTGAACATCATCGATCTAGAACTAGCTTGCAGGAAACAAGCATATGAATCCATCACTAAGACAGATCTAGAAAAGCTTGAAGAGGTCATCTCTAGAGCTTATCACCAAAACCAACTCGGCATTCACCCTGGCAGCGAATGGAATGACAGCGCACGTCCAAAGGACTCCAAAAAGAGAGGGCGGAAGACAGATCTCCAAAGAACCATAGAGGTTGGAAAAATCCTGGTGGACTCAGGAAGATATGCAAAGTTGACAAAGTATTACAGGCCTTCACAAATCAGTTAAACCATGAAGCTTGTCTCTTGGAATTTAAGAGGGCTTAACAGCCCAGGAAAACAACGAATGTTGAAAAAAATGATCAAGATGGAAAAACCGCAGATGTGTTTCTTTCAGGAAACTAAATGCAACAGCACTACGCTAGGTCGCTTTCTTGCGAAAGCTTGGCCAGGCTGCAAATCACTGGCCGTCGATGCTTCGGGAGCTTCTGGGGGACTAGCAATAGCATGGAACTCCCAAGCTGTCTCACTCTCAGATTTTCATGCCTCCCATCATCTTATACAGGCAACATTCCATATTCTAGGTACCAACATTCATGGCAACCTATCCAATGTCTACTTTCCGCAGGATTCTGGTCGCAAAAGTGCACTCCTTAATACCATTGAGGTACTCAATAGGAATCGGCAACATCCTCTTTGGATAGTAGGCGGAGACTTCAACATGATAACCAAAATAGAGGAGAAGTCAGGAGGAAGAACAAGACTAGAACCAGAGGCAGATTGTTTCAAGGACTTCATACGATCGGCCTCCCTCATAGATCTACCATTTTGTAATGGCACCTTCACCTGGAGTAACCGCCGAGGGGGAAAGCATCAGATCTCTTCTAAACTTGATCGATTTCTGATTTCGGACAATGCGGTCCACCTTGGAGGCGATTTCACGGCGGAAGTTCTTGCCCACACTGGGTCTGATCATTGGCCAATAGCCCTACAATGGCAAAGACCAGGGGACAGCACCAGGCGTCCTTTCCGCTTCGAAGCCTTTTGGCTCACACATCCTGCATTCAAGGATTTCGTCAAAACCACCTGGGCCTCCTTTATCCCTCCAGAGGGCTCAAAAATGTATCGGTTTCAGCAAAGATTATGGTTCCTAAAAAGTCATCTAAAGCGCTGGAATAGGGAGACTTTTGGGAACATATTTGAGGAGCAGCAGAAATTAAATAATGAGCTGAAGGAGCTTCATCAGAAAATAATCATTAATGGGCACACGGACGCAACTCTGGATCAGGAACGGCACCTATCAGATCAGCTTGAGGAACGAAGGAAACAAGAGGAGATATATTGGCGACAAAATTCGAGGGTCAGATGGTTGTGGGAGGGAGAGCGCAACACTAAGTTCTTCCATAATACAACAGTACAGAGGAGGATGCACAATAACATCCCCTTCCTCCAGAACCAGCAGGGGGAAAGAGTGGAGGAGCACAAGGAAATAGAACGAACCCTCCTCAGTCATTTCAACAAGTTCACAGGGAGCCTGCAGGGGATAGACAAAGGGAGATTGGGAAAATAACCAGCAACATTCCCAAGCTCGTAACAGAAGAACAAAACGAGCTCCTCATGCGCCCAATTCAGCCCCAGGAAGTTGATGAGGCAATGGCATAGCTGAAAGAAGGTAAAGCCCCTGGCCCGGATGGCTTCACCACAACGTTTTTTCATACTTTTTGGGATATGATTAAAAAGGAGGTCTGGGAGATAGTTGAGGAATCTAGAGCAATGCGATGGATTCTTCCTTCCCTCAACTCCACGTTTATCGCCCTCATACTCAAAGAGGAGAACTCCATGACGCCTGACAAATTCAGGCCCATTGGTCTCTGTAATGTCATATACAAAGTCATATCCAAAGTCACAGCAAACAGGCTAAAACCTCTCCTTCCCATGCTCGTCTCTCCGGAACAGTCGAGCTATGTCCAAGGCAGACAGATTTTGGACGGCATCATTCTCTCGAATGAAATCATTCATTCGCTCAAGCTCTCCAAGCAAGCAGGTATGTTTCTCAAGCTTAATCTATCCAAAGCATTTGACAAACTCAGTTGGACCTACATTCACCACATGCTGACAGCATTTGGATTCTGCTCCTCTTGGGTTTGTTGGATTATGAGTCTCATCACCTCCTCTCACTTCTCTATCTTGGTCAATGGATTCCCCTCTCGTCCCTTCAAGCCCTCTCGGGGTATAAGACAGGGAGATCCCCTCTCCCCCTTTCTCTTTGTGAACATGGCAGAAGGGCTAGGAAGGCACATTAAGCAAGCCCTCCTTTCTCATCACCTCAAAGGAATCTCTATACACCACACCCCTGCCTCCTCTCATCAACAATTTGTTGATGATACCATGCTCTACGGCTACCCTTCGGTCCAAGAAGCCTACCATCTGAAATCCCTGCTCAGCGACTTTTCAGCTGCCTCTAGTACCCAAGTTAATTGCTCTAAATCTCATATCTTTTTCTTCCATACCCCCCCTATGGTCAAATCTGCTGTCACCCGCATTCTAGGCTTCCGCTCTGCCTCTCTCCCTTCCACCTACCTTGGAGCCCCTCTCACGGCATCTGCCATAAAACAACCAGCCTGGAGGATCCTGCTAGAAAAGCTCGAGTCAAAGCTCTCTCTATGGACTCTGCGCTCTCTCAATCTGGCTAGTCGAGTGGTACTGATAAAGTCTATTTTACAGGCTGTGCCTCTCTACCTCTTCTCTATCTTGGCAGCCCCAAAATGGGTATTAAAAAGATTAAGAAATCTACAGCGAGACTTTCTATGGGGAAGCACAGAGACAAATCGCAAATGGGCTTTGGTAAAGTGGGATAAAGTATGCAAGCCCAAAACCCAGGGAGGTATAGGCCTAAGGGACCCTGAGAACAGCAATTCTATAATGAATGCTAAGATATGGTGGCAGTGGGTAACGAATCCGGACAAACTGTGGGCCAAAATATGGAGAGCCAAATACGCCAATAATAGACCCCAAGAAGAACTAATCAGATTCACACCCACGGGCAGAGGATCTCTCATCTGGAATGCAGCAAAGCAACACTATCAGCTTATACAGAAACATAGCTTCTGGGAGATAAGGGATGGGTGTACGGCTCGCTTTTGGAATGATGCATGGAATCAAATGCCCAGCCTCTCTAGCGTTTTTTCACCAGAGGCAAATCAGCTCAGGCAGGAATAGCAGCTAGCCACCGTCCACCAGTTTTGGACCCAAGAAACGGAGAATGGATTCAGACAGTGGCTATCAATTAATCAGATAATCAACAACGCCAATATTGCAGGTATAGATGAACTGGAGAACGAGTTAAAGAAAAGAAGCATCCGATCTCAGGAAGGTGCGGATATTCTCAGATGGGGTTACACACCGAAAGGGTCCTATTCCACCACAGAGGCGTACAATCTGGTTGGTGATTTTCCCATAAGGTCGGACCCTCTCTGGGGGCGAATATGGAGTTTTAAAGCGTGGCCTAAAATAACCCACTTCCTTTGGATGGTAGGACACAAGAAAATTCTTACATGGGATAGGCTAAGAAGACGCAATTTTCAGGGTCCTTCTATATGTCACAACTGCTTCCAAAATGAGGAAACCCAGCAACATCTTCTAGACACTTGCCCTCTTGCCAACCAGATCTGGGACAAGATAAGCTTCAGATGCCAAAGACGATGCAAAGTAAACAACGACATCATTGACACCATCAGACAATGGCCAAAAAGTCCCTACAGCTGCGCGATACTCAATTACCTCTGGAATATCATCCCGGGTATAACTCTTTGGAACATCTGGAAGGAAAGGAATCGACGCATCTTTAAAAATCAGAACTCCACTATAGAAATAATCTGGAATCGTCTGAAGGGCAATCTCCGAGAAACCATACTCTTGCATCCTTGGGCAAAAGAGGACTTCCCAACCGCCGACAATGAGAAAAATATTCTTGATAATTGGGAGCTACAGATACATCAGGAAACCATAACTACACAGAGAACTAATAGAAACATCAAGGATAACAGCAGATGGATACCCCCACCAATTAAAACCTACAAACTCAACTTTGATGGGGCCTCCAAGGGCAACCCAGGTCAAGCAGGGTTTGGGGGCATCATACGAGATTCTAAGGGTTCCCTCTTGCAGCTTTACTTTGGTAACATTGGATGGGATACCAACAACTCCGCTGAACTGGAAGGACTTTGGCAAGGACTATCTATAGCAAGGGAACTCAATCTACACCCACTGATGGTAGAAGGAGACTCCCAGATCATCATCAACATGGCCACACGAATACAGAATGGTTCTCATACTAGGAAAGTGGCTCACAGTTGGAGACTTGAAGCAAGACTGAATAACATTGAACGGGAGATACACCAACACAGAGCACTCACCTTTCTTCACACACGAAGAGAAGGCAACAAGACTGCTGACCTCCTAGCCAATCTGGGAGTGGATTGTTCCCGGACCCTTCTAACAGGGAAACTGGACATCATCCCAAACTCTCAAAAGGCTCAGGACTGTAAGAGTCTCATCCATAGAGATGCAGAGTTCCTGGATGCGGGTGAGGGCACGACCCAAAAGGACGAGACACATGCATAGCATGCGCTGCCTCGTGCCAACGACAAGTGTTAATGGATATACGCCGTCAAGTTTTAGAAGGGGATGGCCGGAGCTCCAGGCATTCAATGCCGAGCAGAGGGACAGTAAGGAAGCACAGAGAGCCATTAAGGCGGGCTCGATCCGTAACCTCGAATTGCCCATTCAAATACAGGATGGCGGATTTCCATTTCATTCCAAGGCGGAGCAAGAATTGCTGCAGGGGCAGGGGAAACTGGTCTGGGGGGACACTCGACGCTCAGGCAAAGCCTGGTCTGTGGAGGAATGCTGCAGCATCAGCTGTTGGTGGCCCTCAGCGCGGAAGCGAAGGCATTATTCACCTGGGATTTGCGCCTTTGAGGCATCCCTGGCCTCGAATTCTCCCACAGGGCACCGCGGGGTCTTCATTCAGTTGGCAGAGGTCTTGGAATTGGGCGGCTCCATGGCAAGGACTCGAGAGCGGCAGCCGAGCAGGAGAGGTCCAGGAAGAGGGTCATCCTCTCGGCGCCCAGCAGGAGAGGAACATCATCACTGTTGCTGTTGCTACTGCCATTGGAGGGCAAAAGCAACACCATTGCAGGCTCGACAGTACGTGGAGGTTGGCAGTGCGAGTGAGGGAGAGACGGGGCTTCCAGCCTTTGGCTCTGTCACTTTCTCTTTGGGCAGCACCTCGGAGAACGCGGGCATCAGCGCCCACATCTCAATCTTGTTCACAAAATTGCCCGAAGAAGTGGAAGACGCGGATGCGCCACCACCTTTGCCACCAGGCGGAGAGGAAGGGGAAGCATCAGGTGCGCAACTTGTGTTGGAAGTGGGAGGCAAGGGGAAGGAGCCTATGCAAGTTCACACGCCATCACTGGGGCCAGCTCCTCCGGGCTTCACTGAGGAGACGTGGAGGGCGAGATGGGAAGGCGTCGAAGAAGGACAAGGCTGGGCACGCGTCGTGGAGGACAAAAGCCTCTGTGAGGAGGCTGAGGTACTTCTTGCAGGCCACCGTCCACCCTCCGCCCGTTCCCAGGATTGAAGCAATTCCGGGTAATCCAATTTTGCATTTTGATTATGTTGAGTTCATGTGGAATCAGATTTGGTGGCCTGACAGCCATAATCTACAGTCAAGTTTAGAAAGTCGCCCCTGCGTGGGCAATCATGAGTCTAATTAGCGTAATGCTGCACCTTAGCGCTTTTGTTTTTTGTCTGTTGGGCCTCTCTGGCAAGACGAAGTCAATTCTGAAAAGGGTTATGGGAAACCAGCTGATGCTGCCCCTGCGAGGGAGCCTTAGAATGCTGGATTTTTGTAGACACAGCCCCCGTGTGGGAGCTTTCCATGCTCAGCATGTTTAACTGATGTAAAAATTTCACTGTAAATATAATATAATAGTCTAGATAGTCTTTTACAGAGAAAAAAAAAACATGAAAGGGATGCAAGCAGGCAGCTCCACTCAGAGTATCTTGATTGTTTCCCAACTCTGAATCTCAAATGGTTTTGCAGATGCCACACACTAGCTTGTATTTACGACTAGCGTTTTTTCAAATGGGGGAGACACACAACTATGTTTTCAAACTACAAACATTTCCTTTCCCCCATCCGCCACATGTTTCTGCTTTCATGGATAACAAAAACCATTCCGTTGTAACACTTTGCTTACTTGTCATTGTCTTATAAACACACGTCCTTTTCTTACATGCCCATTTGTTTCTTCTTACTATTTTCTATTTTTCTTTTCCTTCCTTTTGTGCCTTTTTTTATTTTCTCACCGGTTTCCAAACTTTAAAAACAAATAATTGCTATACAAAACATGCAAACTAACTTTTCGCATTACAACCATACAAAATAAGACAATGCACAAGACAATACATCTAACAAAACTGCTAAGTACACGTCCAAAACCGACTCCTCCAATGGTACTACAAATAACAAACAATACATATCTAATTATCTATTTGGAAGCTACAAATAATACATATCTAATTGTCTATTTGGAAGCTACAAATAATACATATCTAATTATCTATTTGGAAGCTACATAGCATTAATTCCCTTTTTCTTTTACTGTTTTCGTTCAAAATTTAAGTGGCTTTCCAACACAATTGCTCTTGTAATAAAAGAGAAAAAAAATAACTTAAGTGCATGGACGTATCAAAATGAACCCTTTCCCACTTGAGTGCAAAAACAACATCAATCACAAAAAAGGTCGTTGCAATCATCTAGTCTTAACTCATAGAAATACCCAACTAATTAGACAAGCAATTATAACTTCCACATTGAACATGTGTCTTCTACAAAAAATCTAAATGTGTGGGAACAACTAGTAACTAGTGCTACTTAATACATTGATACAATAACGTGAGCTTATACATTCGTAAATCAACATTTCATGAAATATGACACTCATTGCAAGAGAATAAGATCTTTAATTATTTATAAAAGACAACTTTAATAAACATTTTCCAAACTACATTACCAATTGTAAAATTAATCTAATTTACATCCTTATAAATTAAGGAAAAACTAATTGACATCTTTATAAATAAATAAAAAAACTTATTCACACCCATAAATAAATAAAAAAAAATATTCACACCCATAGAAAACCCATAGAAATTAGATCTATATTATTAGATTTATACCAAATATTTTCCACTTTGACTACATTCCTTTTATTCGGTATATCACTCTCGTAGCTATGTATGGCTGGCTCTTGGGTTAACTACTCACGCTCAACTAATTATTTTTCACATAAACTTTCATTATCATTGTCATGGCAATTGCTTCCCCTATTTTATTTATACTGTACAATGCACTGATGAGATCGAACCCGTTACGAAAGCTTCCCGTACTCTAATTACCTTCCTCTCCCCTCTCCTTTATGATCGCCTGCAGAGGGCATTTCATAACCGTAGTGAATCCCTCTATCTCAGACAGATCTACCGTCTCCCCCGGCTTGCATTCCCACGCGAATTCGTGAACCAGTCGAGCGACGATGAGATTTAAATGGAGCATAGCCATTCCTAAGCCGGGACACACCCTCCGCCCTGCGCCGAACGGCATCATCTTTATCTCCTTTGTCCCTGTCAGATCCACTTCCACACTCTCATCAAGAAACCGCTCCGGCTTGAATTCCGACGGATTCGGCCACACTGTGGGATCCATCCCTATGCCCGCCACGTAGACATTGACAGACGCGTCGGCGGGGACCTTGTAGCCGCCAAGTTCGCAGGGCCGCGTGACGGCGTGAGGGACGACAAAGCGCCCGGGTGGGTGGCGTCTCAAGCTTTCCTTCACGACGGCCTCGAGATAAGGCATCCGCTGCAGGTCTTCTTCCTCCGCCGGGTTCCCCTTTCCAGTGATACTGACGATCTCGCCGTATAGTCTCGCCTGTATGTCTTGATGGATCACCAGATTCGCCATCAACCATTGCAGGGATGTCGTGGTCGTATCGGTGCCGGCAACCATAAATTCGGAGCAGAGAGTAACGAGCTCGTCGTCGTCGAGTTTTCGGCCGCCGTCCACTGTCAAATTGAACAGCGTGTCTATGTACGCGACGCCGGCCGGAGGCAGCGCATCGCGGCGCTGGTTTATGAGGGCGAGAAGAGTTTTTCTCTGCCTATGACGTATGTCCTGGCCCCGGCGGTAGAAGAACGCCGGAATCGGTAAGACTTCGGCGAGAAATCCACCGGCCAATATGACCTCCTGCAAGATACTCTGCACGGCTTTTACCGTCTCCTCGTCTGGCTCGCTGCCGAAGCACATCCACAGGAGGATACAGAAGACTGCGTTTCGAAACTGATCCGCGACGCTCACCGCTCCCCCTTTCCGACCTGCTTCATTCCTCAGGTTTTCCACCAGGCGGCCGATGCCCCATTCCCTCACCTCCCCAAAGGCCTTCATCGCCGAAGGGCTCAGGGCTTCGCTAACCAAATTCCTGCGAAGACTCCGCCACAAAGGCCCGTATGCGGCCGAATTGATGCTGTGCTGGTTGCTGTCGAAGATTTTCCGTATCCCGCCAACGGGTGGGCGGTCAGAGAAGATGGAGCCCTTCTGTATGAGCGCCTCGTGGGCAAGTTCGCGGGTGACTATCATCACCAGAGGTCGGTGACCGAGCCATATGGTGAATATTGGGCCGTATCTTTCGTGGAATTTCTTCACTGATCTCTGGAAGGCGCCTCTGGCAAATCCGATCTGAAGGAGGTTCCCTACAATCGGCCAAGCCGGGGGGCCTGGCGGTAGGTTCCTGTAGCGCCCGATCCTCAAGAGAACCAGTCGGAGGAAGATTAAGGAAATTACGAGGAGCAGAAAAGCCTGGGGAAAGGAATTGAGAATAGCCATGGAAATTCGAATGCAAGGCTTCGTGTAATGTTTAATATGCGCAAGTTTTCTTATATAAGATGACGGAACTCCAAAATGTGGCGAGTGCGGTCCTTTACCGACGTTTGACTAGAAATAACGGTAACTTATTCCGTCATTCGAACACGTTTACCGAGTTCCCGTCTCGGAGAGATACACGGAAAATTGTAACTCTTTTATAATATTTTATCTCTAAAATGATATTTTTACTCTTATAAAATATATTTTTTGGCTTCGTAGTACAGTCTCTGCATAATAAAAGCTATTATCGCATATATCACAAATGGGTAGTTATTTAATTTTTATTTTTTTAACATAACATTATATTATGTTTATTCATAATAATATTTAGTCACTGATTAATAATAATATTAGTCACTGATTACTTTTAAAAATTAATATGGTTTAAACATGTTATTAAAAAATATTTATGGAAAAATCAAATAAAAATATACTTAAAATAAATAAATAATTTTATTAAAATAACAATGTTATATTTATTTTTTAAATATTAATAACTATTAAAAATTATACTACAATAAGTTGCACAATAATTATAAAATAAAGTTAAATATTAATAATTATTTAAAATTTTATTAAAATAAGCGGCATAATAATATAAAAATAAAGTTAAATATTAGTATATACTTTAGCGACTCTATTTTCATACATTTATTATTTAGCAAAAGATTACTCAATAATACATTATTTACAAAAAAAAGTTTTTTGATATAATTATTTTACAAAAAATAATTAAAAAATAAGTATAATATGTAGGGTTGTTGCTTAGTACTTGCCTTTTATGCAAAAATAATAGATCACAAGAAAAAAGTAATAGATAACAATTATTGAATGCTTGAACAAATTCATAAATCTAATAATGAAACACATTTGAATACTACAAAAGGCAAGTAATTAATGGGCTAGATAACCTTGGAGCAAAATAGAGATATGCCCATAGGAAATCAAACATTAGCCCTAACATCATGGTTTGTTACAAAAGATAAGAGTTTATTGAAATGTTTTTGTCCACATTTTATTCCATTTTTAGCTTATGAGATTATCTAAATAATGATTATTAGTCTCACTATAGTTGCATTAAATGAGTTGTCTCTAGTGCGACTTTTTGGATTTTTCTTTTTATGCAAAAAGTAATAGATAACAATTATTGAATGCTTGAATAAATTCATAAATCTAATAATGAAACTCATTTGAATACTACAAAAGGCAAGTAATTAATGGGCTAGATAAATTTGGAGCAAAATAGAGATATGCACATAGAAAATTAAACATTAGCCCTAACATCATGGTTTGTTACAAAAGTTAAGTGTTTATTGAATTGTGTTTGTCCACATTTTATTCCATCTTTAGCTTCTGGGATTATCTAAATAATGATTATAGTTTCATTAAAGGAGTTGTCTTTAGTGCCACTTTTTGGATTTTCTGGTGTCGAAATCCGGTGGAAAAAAAATTGAGGTCAAATCTTGATTTGTGTTATTTAAACTGATTTTTTGATTGTATATATGGATTCAGTACCCTGAAAAACCCTTACGACTTTTCCATTATGCAGGGATTACCCATCAAGCTTTTAATTTCAATAAATTCCTCTAGGATTTTAGAGAAATTAGAATGGAAAAACTCACCAAAAAAGCTTCCAAAAAGTCGCTCTAAAGACAACTCATGCATTAAATGAAAAAATTCATAAATCTAATAATGAAACACATTTGAATAAGACTAAGGAAAGTAATTAATGAACTAGATAACTTTGGAGCAAAATAGAGCTAGGTACATTGATAATTTTGGATGAAATATTAATCCTAACATCATCGTTTCTTACAAAAGTTAAGAGTTTATTGAAATGTTCTTGTGCATATTTTATGGAGTTGTCTTTAGTGTGACTTTTTGGAAGCTTTTCCTATGGGTTTTTCTAGTCTAATTTCTCTAAAATTAGACACAAATTTATTGAAATCACAAGCTTGATGGGTAACCCCTACACACTCCATAATTCTATTCCATCTTTAATTTATGAGATTATCTAGATAATGATCATTAGTCTCACTATAGTTGCATTAAGTGATTATTTAAGATTAAATGGAAATTGGAATAGAGGTATTATCAATTGAATTTTCAAAACTTTATGAAGAAAAAAGAGATTATTACAATTATGATTAGCTTATTTTCAAATCAATATTAATATTTATTCCTAAAATTGTTATGGTATGCATTTAATAATTTCTTAAATTACAATTTTGAAATAATATAAATATAAAAGTTACAATAATTTGTCATATATTACAATGTCATCGCATAATATTTACTTTGAATATAAAGAATACTCTCAATATAAAAAAATTTGATTTATAATAATATACAATATTTGTTTTGTAATATTTTTATATAAATATTTTAAATAGTATGTTTCTATAAAATAAAAAATAAATTATTAATTAATTTCGCCAAAAAATTACTATAATTTACATCAAAATTTATATTATTATTTTTTCCTAAATTCTTATCTCATAAAAAAACAAAATAATAATATAAAAATAATTCAACTTCATCCCTCTCATTATATTATTGTTTTTTTCTAAATTCTTATCTCATACAGAAAATAACAAAATAATAATATAAAAATAATTAAAACTCATTCATCTCTGGCCGTCAGTTTTTTTTTCAACTTCCTCCACATAATCTATTGTTTTAAATTTTCCGATGATAACATTTGATTAATAATAATAACAAATACACGTTTTGCTATGGCTCGAATATATTTGAGAAGAATCTTACCCCTTGAAGCCAGCATGGTGGAAACGATTCGTCGATGATACCAATATAAAATGGACACATGGTAAAACAGAGCTTGAAAAGTTTTTTATTTACCTAAATTCCATCTCTTCAGAAATTAAATTTACTATGGAACTTGAAGAAAACATGAGCATCCCATTTTTAGACATTCTCATCATCAGGAAAGATGATGGCTCCCTTGGGCATAAGGATTTTAGAAAGTCAACCCATACAGAAAACTACCTCCACGCTGAGTCCCACCATCACCTAGCCCAAAAATTTGGTGTTCTAAACACTCTTGCTATCAGGGCCCTTCGAATTTGTGACGCTGATCATATAAATGAAGAAAAGAAGCATTTAGTCTCAACCTTTATGGGTTTAGGCTACAATGAAAATGAGATTAAAAGAGCAATAAAGAAAGCCGAGAAAAGGATGTTATCTCATGAACCTAAGGCCCATGATCAGCCTCAGTGTGGTAGGGTTTTTCTACCTTATATTCATGGAGTTACAGATAAGATTGCTAAGATCCTAAAGAGGAATAACATAAGCACGCAGTTCTCCGCCCCTGGAACCATTAGGCAAGGTATGAGATCTGTCAAGGATAGTATTGATAAACATCAGCTTAAAAGGGTCCATAAAATAGATTGCTGATGTGGAAAAAGCTACATTGGTGAAACAGGTCGCTCCTTGAAGACTAGACTAAAGGAACATGGAGCTGATATTAAGAATGAAAGGTCTCGTACTTCGGCCCTGGCAGAACACTCCTCAAAAACTAAGCACCACATCTGTTTGGAAAGCGCTTCAATTATCTCTAGGGAGGAGCAACATCATAAGCGAAAGATCAGAGAAGCTCTTGAGATTATTAAACACCCTCATAATCTCAACAGAGACAATGTGATGGAGATTAGTGGAAGCTGGCTTCCCCTAATTAGAGAAATTAAGGTAACCAACTCTTCTTAGTTTTAGCCCTCCTTTCTAATCTAAATAAATTAGTAACCTAGCTTTAATAAATTAAAATAATAATAATAATTATAATTAGTTCCTAATTAATCATTCACAATTATAATAATAACTATTCCTATATATATATGTATA
>APFE030044737.1:0-11884 GCA_000404065.3 Pinus taeda | reverse complement strand
AATCCTTAACCGAACATACTTGAATATTGAGCTTAGCTTGGGATCTAGAAGAGTAGAGCTTGCTCCTAAGTGTCGAATAATGTGTGAAGTTTTAAGGTGATTATAGTTTAATCCTTGAAGCAAGGCCTAGGATTCTGCTTCACCCTAAAGTAATTTAATTATTATTAATTAATTACAAATTAATATTACTTTTTTCTTTAACCTAAAATAATTTGATTATTCTTAATTATTAAAAAATAATATTTCTTAAAAGTAATTATGTTGATAAACATATCTATTTTGGAATAGGGCTTCAATAATTTTAATTTAATTCTCAATAATTATTTGGTGGATGGTAAGGATTTAACCTCTATATATTATTCTTAGTAGTATACACAAGTCAAAGGTTGAGATTCATATCCAAAGTGGTTTTTTTTGTAAGCTATGAAATTCTATTGGTCTTCAAAAAAAGGGTACATCCACACATATTAGTCTTCTTCCTTCCATAGGTTTCCACTGTGGAAACTAGACCAACGACAAAACAATAGGTTTTTAGTCCACAATAATACATGGATAACATAAAAATTAAGTTCATGACCTATCTTTACACAATGTACGATACACATAGAAAAATATATAAGATAACTTGTTACAAAATTGCAACCTTGCTTCCAAAACTTTAAGAGAATTGTAGATATCATGTTGGAGTGTTATTGACATAAGATATGGCAACCATGGTGCTAAATGAGTAAATGTAGACACGTTTATGGGTGTTGCGAGAGTGCCTAGTGAGGTCGGACCATTTCCCTTGGAGAGTAGGGCCTCGATTCTCGTCAATCTCATTGCCATGTCGAGATGATCCAGTGACATTTGTCGAATTTCAACATGAAGGATGTTGATTTGTGGGGATACTTGGTTATTTTTATCTTCCTTTTCTTTGAGAGCTTTACCCATGAGTGTTTTAATGTGTCAATAATGTTCTATTATGCACAAATATTGGTTTTGATGGCCATGAGTGTGGTCTGGGTCAAGAATCTAGTCAACAGTGTGTGAGAGGATATCTTCATTAGAATGGGTGTCTTGTGCATGCATGGATTCAGTTGTTTCTTAATTGACTAGGTGCTAGATGTATGGAGGGGTGGATTCATGGTATTAATGTGCTACAGATTAGGCCCTACTTTTGTCATGAGAAATTACAACTCCCATACCAGTTGAGCCATGTTTACAACTCATTCTTTGATGAGGCATGGCTACAGGAGTGAGAAGACTCTGACAGGTAAATGGCGATGTGTGACAGTAGGTGAGTAAGGAAATTGTGGAAGACAAGAAGGGGCGCCACAGGGTTCGACTTCATGCGGCCTCAAATAGGGTGAGGTATCCAAGAGCAAGGACTGGAAGGGAGGATGACTGGTGAGTGCAAGGGAGAAGGGAAAATAGAGTGTTAACACGAGGGAAGAATGGAAACTACAGTCCAAATCAATGCATTGCCTCTAACAAGGAGAGGGGGTCTAGTTAAATTGAAGCGCTTATTAAAGGATAAGAGAGAAAAATCGGGGTTAATGAGATGGAGAGCATATAGTACTTTAAGCATAACATAATGGGAAATAACGACAAGCTTTGAAATAAATGAGGGATCGAGAAGAGGAAAAATGGCATGATTGCAAGTGTTAGAAAGTGGAGGTTGTAATCCACTGAGGAAGGGGGACATCCACCTGTGTTCATCACTAGAGCCAATATGTTGCCTTTGTTGAGCACCAAAATTATTGCACAAATTCTTACTCCGAATTCTAATTCTACCACACAGGACATGAGATATGTATAGAGCAGAGGCTTTGCTTGCAGAAACAAAGTTGGGGGAAGCCAAGTGAGGACTTGGACCTTCCCCCTTGCTGAAACAGAAACAACTACTAAGACAGATAAGTCGAAGGATTGGATGGTGGTCTTCCTTCATTGGAGCGAGGCAGTGGTAGAGTGGGAGAACAACAATGAGCCTAACACCACTAGACTTTGTGAACAAAGGGGGCAGGTAAGGTCAAGAATAATTGGAGTCGCAATGAGGCAGACTAATGAAACCAAAGCTTGAGCCTTGGGCATGTAGCTTATAGTGTATGTCATGTTGAATTTATGGAAGGTGATGGAGGTTGGTGAATAGGTGTATCATCATTAATTATGGGGGTGGGATGGAGGTGAGGTTGTCTTGTCAGCCCCTCTTCCTTCGTGGGCACATCGATTGTTATCACCAAAAAATTGATCATCTACCCTAATTTACAAGATGGATTGAAGTACACAATGTAAAACCAATTTTACCATAGTAAAATTGCTTTCACTGTGAGAAATTACTTAATAAAAAACATTTGCTAGGTAATTTATAGTTAAACCCATGAAGAATAATTAAATAAATCACTATTTAATTGATTTTTTCTAAGAATAATTAATTAAACTGTTTTCACGCCCCCCGACCGGTATCGAATCATGCAGAGGCTGCTCTGCAGCATATAATGTACTATGTATCGTTGTAATTAGACATATACAGCTTCTTCAAGGGGGTTCGCCCTCCCCTAAAAAAAAGAATGTTATATTTTTTTAATTTTTTATTTATTTGATATACCTAATTACCTATTCTAATTTTTTTATCAATTGAATTGCAAGGATGAAAAAGGGGGTTTATCTATTAGAAAATATTTCATTTATTTAATTATTTATTCATTTATTTATTTATTTTAATTATGATTTAATGGAATAAATTATGAGTATTGGTTAAAATTGATCTATATTTTTATTTTATTTATATGGTAAAGGTAGAAACTTAGTAACAAATAGGAATAATAATATTCATAAAATTATTGATAAGGAAATAGTAATAAAAATCAAAATGAGTGTCAAATTTTTAAAACGAGGACAAGAACAGGACAATATTAAAGGAGGAATTCATTGCCCTTAAAACCTTAAACCAGAACAAAGATATCGTCGTTATGAAGGCTGACAAAGGAGGAGTTGTGGTCATCCTTAACAGGGATGATTACCGCAAGAAGATGTTAGATCATCTTCACAATAGTGGCAGTTATAAGAAGTTGCCCAAAAACCCTTTTAAGAAAATTTCTAAGGTGGTAGCTCTTACCATCAAATCCAGTAGCTTTGTGAATTCCCTATGCCATAAACTCATTGAGAGTAGTCACATTACTCCTAGGATCTATGGGTTGCCAAAGATTCACAAAGAAGGGGCCTCCCTGAGGCCTATTGTCAACACCATTGGTGGTCTGACCTACCTTCTAGCTAAGTTCCTTGCCCTTAAGCTAAAGCCCCTAGTGGGCCATACAGAGTCCTTCGTGAAAGACTCTGCATCCTTCATTAATGAGTTTAAGGACATTAAGCTTGACCCTGAAGACATCCTCGTCAGCTTTGATGTGGTCTCCCTTTACACTTGTATCCCTATAAAGGAGGCCTTGGAAGTAATCTATCGCCTAACAGATCCCGATACCACTCAGTTGGTTGAGATTTGTCTCACTTCCACTTTTTTCTGTTTCGAGGGTGAGTTCTTTGAACAGACCTGTGGTGTTGCCATGGGCTCACCCCTTTCCCCTATTGTTGCGAATCTTTTTATGGAAGATTTCGAAGCCAAAGCTTTAGCCTCGGCCCATCTCCTACCAAAGCTTTGGAAAAGGTATGTTGATGGCACTAATGTCATCTGGTCCCATGGCCAAGAGGAGTTGGATCTCTTCTTCAATCACCTCAATTGTCAACCCTCTGCCATTAAGTTCACCATGGAAAAATAAGTCAATGGTTGCCTCCCCTTGTTGGATATTCTTATTTCTAAGAATAAGGATGGTTCCCTCTCCCACTCAGTATTCCAGAAGAAAACGCATACTGAGCAGTATCTTCATGCCGATTCCCATCATTTCTCCGCTCAAAAATTAGGGGTTCTTAACACACTCGCTACTCTTGCCCTTAGGATTTTTGATAATAAGAGCTTCGGTAAGGAAAAATCCCATCTCCTTAATGTCTTTGTGGAGAATGGCTATAGTAGGCGCCTAGGTTAGAAGGCTTTCCTTAAAGCCTCTAAAAATTATGTTATTAGAAAAGAACCTAAAGGACGCCTGCTAGGTGTCCATCTTCCCTATGTCCAGGGAACCACGGACAAGATTGCTCGAATCCTTAAGAAGTATAATATTCCCTCAACCTTTGGGCCCCTCAACACCATTCGTAAATCCCTCCAATCAGTGAAAGATCCCATTGACCCTAAGGACATGAAGGGTGTCTACTTGATCCCCTGTTCTTGTGGGACCCCCTATATCGGGGAGACTGGGCACTCCATCCATCAAAGGATAAATGAACATGCAACTGACCTAAGACATGGGAAAACCAAGTCTTCAGCATTAGCAAAGCATGCGGAAAAGACCAAGCATCATGTTTGTATTGAGGAGGCCAAGGTTATTACCAAGGTTGTCCATTTCCATCACCGTAAATTCAGGGAAGCGATTGAAATTGAAAAAAGGCCTAACAATCTCAATAGAGATGATGGTTGGAAGATCAGTCGTTGCTGGATCCCTGCCCTTTCTTCTTAGTCTTGTCGAGGTTTCCCCTTATTCCCCGGTTCCTTCTCCTTAGAGCTATCTTTTCCTTCCTCCTAGGGTTCTCCTTTTAGTTCAGTTTTTTACTATTGCCTGTTCTTGTCCTCCTTGTTTTAAAAATTTGGCACTCATTTTAATTTCTATTACTATTTCCTTATCAATAATTTTATGAATATTATTATTCCTATTTATTACTAAGTTTCTACCTTTACCATATAAATAAAATAAAAATATAGATCAATTTTAACCAATACTCATAATTTATTCCATTAAATCATAATTAAAATAAATAAATAAATGAATAAATTAAATAATTTTATTTTCTAATATATAACCCCTTTATCATCCCTTGCAATTCAATTGATTAAATAAATTAGAATTAGGTAATTTAGTATATAAAATAAAATAAATAATATAACTTTATTATATAAAAACCCCCTTTTTTTCCTTATCCTTAGTGGTTTATGATTAATAATATTAAATGAGTTAATGAATAATTTATTACTAGAAAATATATTAATATGATAAAATTGAATAACTAATATATTACAAGTAGTTAATTATTCTATTACCTTTGACTTATTAATATTTTAATATTATTTTTAATCTAGCCGTTTTAGATAGCCGTTGGTGGTCAACCTAGTCAACCTAGCCGTTTGGATGATCTGCTCTCCCTTTATAATTGGCAGCCATGGTCTGACTCCTCAACTTATCCTGACGATGAACCACACTAGTTGGTTCAAAACACGTCGACAAAGGTTTTCTACATGTGATTTACACCGAAAATCGTCTTAATAAATATATATATAATATTTTTTCCTATTTGAGATGCTAAAGTGTATAGAAATCTAGATACTTTAATTCCCAATAAATTTAAGCATACCACATTTTAGGAGGAAAACCATACACTTAACCATTAAATCAACTCGAAATGTATTTATATACTTTAAAATGTAAATCTTTTTTAATTTATTATTATATTGCTTAATTAAAAAAATAAAAAATCTTTATACATTTATTTTTATATATATTAATTTAAACATTATGATATGTGAAATTTATAATTATTTAATTATAAAAATATAGATATTAACAGATTTTCATCATTTACCTAATTAACGTTATTAACATTTCGTGTACGTGTATATATATATATACGTTTTAACATTTCCATTTTATTTTTAAAATATCCAAAGAATATATTTAAAAAGTATTTACGAAGAAGTTCTACATAGCCAATATGAGGTGTATTGTGTTAATTAACATTTGTGTGTATTCACCATCAAACATTCCATTTTATTCTTAAACTAGCATTTGCACCAAATGTTGCAAAGGAAACGCCGTAAGGCATAAATTGAAGAACACAAATACAACAAAAGAATACTTTGATAAAGAATAAAAATATATTGAACGCTCAAATCAATGCCCCATTAACTGGAACCACTTAGTGGACATATCTATCAACATTAGGATTATACACAATGATCAAGAAATTTCCCATATACAAACAACACCTTCCACAACAACCTTTTGTCACATCCACATTTAAAAAAATGCCTTGCGTGATTGGAATATCCCATATTTCCTTTTTCATTGTGCAGATAAATCTTCCATATTGCTATTTTCGTCATGAATATTGTTAGTTCATTGTTGTAAAGTGTTGGTGTGTTAAATTCAATACTATAAGTTTGACAAGCGAAAAGCATTCCTCAATTAGCATAATATGCATTTTCTCTCACCGTGTATTTTTTAGTCAAAGAGCACAAGTAACAGATTAACATGTATTTTCCCTTCATTATTTCCATCATAGAGCCAAGAAATCTACGCCTTATCTATAAAGTAACAAAAACATTTTGGAATACATCTAATATTTCAAGCTAGTGTCTAACCTATAAAGTAACAATTTTTTTTTGAAATAAATTTAATATTTTAAGCAATTGACTAACGTAATTTAATAATTGAAAAATTCTCAAAGATGAATTATTCTCCATAATAAGATAGGCAACATTGGAGCCCATACTTTCACTAAAACCAAAAGAAACACAACCACTTGTTAAGAAGTAATTCAAGTAATAATAATAAAACAAAAATAATAAACATTAAAATATAAAATGGTATTTCCAATGCACAGGTATAAATATACATGCTCTATGTCCATTGCTAGATTAAATGGGTGTGGAGAAAATTAGTAGAGAACCCAAAATTGTATTTCTAATTAGGCGGGGTGGAGAAATGCTTTAAATGTGGGTTGTTGTCATTCTGATGAAACCCTTTGCAAAGGGGATGTTAAGGTTCTGAGAGAGAAGCTAGGCTTGGTAGAGAACACCTTCCTTGTGAAGACAGAATGTCAGTGTTTGGTTGCTCAGAGTTGTTCTCCTAAAAAAAAGGGGTAGTGATTTGCACCAGATGTTGCAAAGGAAACACCGTAAGGCATAAAGTGCAGAAATCCATTATCCATGTAGTGCGTGCATTATTCAAGAAGGTCGATCTCTCTGAATTTGTTGCAAACATTTATGTTGTTGCATTGCTAATTTATTTAGAATCTACTACTACCTCCTCTTCTTGGAATATTAAATTTCTTATCACCCCATGATGACAATCCCTCTGATTATTTGCATCACAATTTTTTCCACTTTAGTGGCTTTGCCTTCAACCTAAAGAAACATGAATTTGAGTCACTCAATTAAAAAGAATTGCTAATTGCTATTTATCAGGTTTTGAGTAAAACTAATTAATAACTCATATTACAACCCTTTAAGTCTGGTATTTATAACCCTTTAAAATGAAACTATCTATATTTTTATTAATAATAAAAAGAATCTTCTTTATAAAACTAACGCTCACATGCTACTCTTATATATTTATCTTATATTTAGTATTCAATGTGCATCAATTGAATGACAAGTTGAAAGCTCAACTCAATTGCACCTTTCTGAACTCCCTTGTGGGAATTCATGTCCCATTAATTTAATGGCAAATTGAAATTTCAAATACAGTACACATTTTATACTAGATTCGGAGAGTTCATGAACAAACTTTCAAGGTTTTAATGGATCTGGGTCGTTTGTATTTTCTCTGATGTTGACTATATTACAAAAGCTAAAATCTCTTGGATTGTGGTGAAGCCTTGGCTAAACCATAATCCAAGTGGAACCATGAACAATCCAGAATTATCGAGTATATTACGAAACCCAAAATGGTGTAACCTTGGCTAAACCATAAATCCAATTGGAACCATCAACAGTGAAGGATTATCGTCGCCAAAATCATAAAAAGGTACACTGTTTATATTAGTATACGTCCAATAGAACTTCTTGTACCATATTGTGAATTCTTGTGGCCAACCAATGAGAACTAAATATTATGCTACCTTTGTGGGTGGAATCTAATGCACTGTATCTAACCCCGGCCAACGTGCCGTATGCCCCAATGAATATCTAATAAACTATATAATCCAAGAATTTTGTAACACAACATATACTGATAAGGAGGTCTCCTTCCACAGGCTCTAGCATTTACAACGTGGAGTTGCAGCAGTAACTCGCTATTGGAAAATAACTATTTAGCAATGTGTCTATTTTGCAAAGAAACATGTTGGACAGTATTCCATATGGGCACAAACTGGAATTGACTAACAAAGACCAATTAACATTTCACATTTGTAGCTTTTCTAATTGTTTATGTTCTATAAACACTGATAAAATGATAATCTTACAGAAAAAGAAGACATCACTTTGTAGGGTGTGTTATTTGTATTTACACAATTGATTTTTTATTCAATCAGCTATGCTATTCTCTGTGCTTTTTCTGGGTTCCTTCATCACCACCATCATTGGGAAATTCATTTCCCTCTTGAAGTATGAAATGAGTAGCAATTCCCAATTGATCTCACACTACCACCACAAAGAAGCTAGCAATCCTGATATACAAATCAAACCAGCCATCCTATGAAGCAATCCATGTAGTTCTCAATCTATAGCTTTGATAACCCAAAACTCAAATCTTTTATACCTATTATGCACAGAAATTTTCACATTAATATGTCTGGATCTCATTCTAAGATCTTTACAGATCTTATATAAATTTGGTGAGCTCAAAGGTGTGTTTGCCTCTCAAGCCCAATTATTCATGCTCTAGAATCTGAATTGGGCAAAATTTACTGATCGGATGTTGTAAAGTTGATGATCGTTGAGAAAAGATCCATGAACATAAGAACAAACTTCATGATTTGATGGGACAAAAATCCACATAGTCCAAGTAACCTAGCTGTCATTCAAAAAGGATTTTTATTCAGATAATTGAGCATTGTCCAAGTAAACTTATCATTAACAGATTTTTTCAGAGAAGGGAAAGCGCTGCAAAACAAGTAATTCGTTTTCAAGCCATTATATATATGTCTGTCAAGAACAGTTGGTTAATCATGTTTTTCTTTTAATTCTGATCACACAAACACAAACAAACCATGTAAGAGCTTCTGCAGTGATATCCAAGATGCAGAAGAAGACCAGATATATTATAAACACTGCATATTTTTGAAATTTTAGCAAATAGGAAGACTTATGAAGTTTTTCTTCATGACAGGATATATTATTCTGTACATAGAAGGTACATCAAAAGTTAATTCAACAGTCAAAGTATAAATTTGACTATAAGAGTAGTTCTTCAGTCAAGTAGTGGAAATTGGCTAGCTTTGAGGCAAAAACCCTGCAGACAATGTGTGCTAGGCATGCTTTTGAAAGCCAAGTTTTAACACAAAAAGTAGATTTTCTTTCCAATGACAATAATCTACACCATGCTTTTGCACTACACACCCGTTTTTCCATCAACACCTTCGGCAAGATGAACTAGTAAAGCATAGTAACTGCATGCTGCCATGTTTTCAGGTTTGACTATTTACATATATGTACAGCCAATGCAGAATGGCATAATTTTATATCACAAGGATTTTTTCTAACTAAACTGCAATAGAAAAACAAGAAAGTTCCTTCTCTCAAGAACACAGTCTCCTGTCAAGGGAAGTCACTTGGAAAGGGATCACTCACATTTGCATACAGAAGGAAAAGCAAGAAAATACAATGTTGTACAACAAATGGCCATAATTGATGGTCAAAGTTTACACAGTGCCTAGGAGGCCCATCTCAAGGAGTATCGAGAATCAGACGATCCAATGGCAGGCATGTCATAAACTTGAAAGGGTTTTGTTTCAACACCATATTCCATCAAAGGTCTGTCTTCCAGTTGATCATCATCGTCATACACAAAATCAAGAATCACAATCTGTCCCTTCCTAATGTAATCCTAGATAAATTCTAGACGATTTACATGCTTCAGTTTCCAGTATAAATTTCATGACACATCAAAAAATGCATAAGCACATCTGCAAAAATTAGTTGTAATGAATTATTTGAATCAAAATGCAAACTCAGCTTAATTCTCACCCTGTACTCAAGAAGAAACGACCAAGGGTTGCAAAAAACAGTCTTGACTAAAGCCCCGGATGTAGGAAATACACCACCTGAAGCCTTTCCTTAAAAGCCAGAGGAAGTTCTTCATAGATCAACCACAAAGTAGACACACCGGGGCAGTTTTCACTCCTTTGAACAGAGGTATGAATTAGAAAGTGAATCTGTTCTCATAACAGTGAGGTCGCTTTTTGGTGATTGCAATAGTGTGCCTTTCTTTCCACTATTGTTTGAGCCTTAATTCAGATACTCGATATTTATATTTTCTGTAAAAAGGTGTTGTACATAATCTAATTTCTAGATATATATGCTTTTGGGTGCTTGCAATAATGTTTTCTAGCCTTATTTTCCACTATTGTTTGAGCCTTCATAATTCAGATTTTCGATATTTATGCTTCTTGGTTTTCTGTAAAAAGTTTTCTAACCAATTAATGCACGCTACAGCAACATGCAAAAGGAGAAACAGAACAAGTTATTTTATTTATTAATTCCCTGCACATAGATATCTATTCTTCTTGGTTTCCTGTAAAACGTCTGAAGCAGTTTAAGGCACACTCAAGTAACATGTAAAAGGAGAGGGAGTAAGTTGTTTTATCCGTTAATTGACTACAAAGTGCAAGTCCCATTGACTAGATGAACCACTAGTAAGGTTACTTCTTTAGTTCTTAAATCGAATAAAATACATGCTTTGGACTACAAAGTGCAGGTCCCATTGACAAGATCAACCACTAGTAAGGTCACTTCTTTAGTGCTTAAATGGAATAAAATACATGCTTTGGACTGAAATTCTTGTTTTTTCAATGATGTTGGTGTATTAAAAGCCAAAAGATAGACAAGTTATTGTTGTTCTCTCTGTTAATTCCCTGCAAGGTGTTGATCCCCATTTACAAGATCAACCTTTAGAAGGGTTATTTTTTAATGTTTAAATGGCATACAAGATAAGCTTTGGGCTAAAATTTAAGGCACACAAAGAGATACATGCTAAGAGAGAGACAAAGTTGTTTTACCTGTTAATTCCTTACAAAGTGTAGGTCCCCATTGAAAAAATCAACCTCCCTATTGTTTAAAAGGAATACAAGGTAAACTTTGGACTAATACAGTGCCTCGGAGGCCCATCTCAAGGAGTATCGAGAATCAAATGATCCAATGGCAGGCATGTCATAAACTTGAAAGGGATTTGTTTCAACACCATAGTGCATCAAAGGTCTGTCTTCCAATTGATCATCATGGTCATACACAAAATCAGGAATCTTAATATGTCCCTTCCTAATGTAATCCCAGATAAATTCTAGATGATTTACATACTTCAGTTTCCAATATAAACTGCATGACACATCAAAAACTGCATAAGCACATCTGCAACAATTAGTCGTAATGAATTATTTGAAACAAAATGCAAACTCAACTTAATACTCACCATGTACTCAAGAAGAAACGGCCAAGGGTTGCAAAAAACAGTTTTGACTGAAGCCTTAGTTGTAGGAAATACACCACCTGAAGCCTTTCCTTAAAAGCCAGAAGAAGTTCTTCATAGATCAACCACAAAGTAGACACGCTGGGGCAGTTTTCACTCCTTTGAACAGGGGTATGAATTAGAAAGTGAACTAATATCAAATTGCTTCATATGTTCTCATAACAGTGAGGTCGCTTTTTGGTGCTTGCAATAGTGTGCCTTTCTTTCCACTATTGTTTGAGCCTTAATTCAGATACTCGATATTTATATTTTCTGTAAAAAGGTGTTGTACATAATCTAATTTCTAGATATATAAATGCTTTTGGGTGCTTGCAATAATGTTTTCTAGCCTTATTTTCCACTATTGTTTGAGCCTTCATAATTCAGATTTTCGATATTTATGCTTCTTGGTTTTCTGTAAA
>APFE030044733.1:0-16128 GCA_000404065.3 Pinus taeda | reverse complement strand
TATTGTAAGTGTGTTTATGTGTTTCAGTCCTTAATCTCTTGCTGCTGTTTAAACAAAAGAAGTGATAAAGTTTGAATACATGCATGCCATGCTCAGCTTTCAATTTTGTTTAAATTTTATGTTTTCCGCCGTCTAGAGAGGATTCAAATTCATTTTTGCCCTCTTTAGCTTTTCTCCTTTCTTCCTTGATCATCTTTTCAACTAAAGGCATCAGCATAGATTCCTACCTTGCCCCAAGGAATCACCTGCAAAAACTGAGCTCAATCCCCGCACCCTGAATTGCACTCCCTCCAATTGCCACCAAAAAACCCAAAAACTCTAAACCAATCCCCATATCAGTTTACTAGCCTAAAATCCTTGTTCCTAATTGGTCAACTCATCCTATTGACAAAATCCATCGAGTTTTGACCCGAGAGAGCCTTCTCATACCTCGTAGGGCTAGCTACGAGGTGAAATGGTTTGATGTAGCCTTGAGAGTTTGTCTATCTCAGCCTAGGTGAATTCCAAGCGCTAACACTTACCAATAAAACAAACATAGCAGATTTACAAATCCACGTACAAATAATCTCAAGGTAAAGAATCCTTTTTCTCCCTTATTTGATGTTATTGAATGTTATAAGTGTCATAACTTTGGCCACAGAGCAATTGAGATTAGAGTCAAATTTCAGACAGGTTTCTCAGATCAATAAAATACAAGAAACACCCAAGTTTTGGAAGAAGGAGAAGGATGAAAAAAAAGACAAATGTGGCTTTTTCCTATATACCCAAATCGAAAACAACTATTGAAATGTTGATAGTGGATGCGCTATGCATATTATTGTTGATAGGAGTAAGTTCTTGTCACTAAATGAAAAATAAATCAGGAGATGTTACTTTTGGTAATGGTTCTCCAAGTAAGATCATGGGAAAAGGAACAATGAGTCTAGACAATGGAAAGGGTAAAGCTTTGGATGTTCTTTTTGTATATGGACTCAAGCACAACTTATTAAGTGTGAGTTAAATGTGTGACAAAAGATATGATGTTACTTTTCACTCCCAAGGTTGTGAAATAAAGTTAGCAAACATAGTAAAAGCAGTAGAAAAAGTTGTGAGAATATCAATACATTCTCAAGGAAGAAAATGAGGAGTGTTATTTAGGGAAACTTGATGAGAGTTGGTTGTGGCATAGAAGACTAAGACACTTGAATTTTTGTCATATTATAAATCTCAAAAAAAAGGAAGCAGTAAGAGACCTACCAAAATTACAAATCCAAACAATACAATCTACAAGTCATGCCAAATGTGGAAGCAAACTCGGGTATCTTTCAAAACAAAAGAACATTCATCCACCACCAAACCTTTACAACTAGTTCATATAGATTAGTATGGGCCTTCAAGAACTCACGATCCAAGTGGTGAGTGATATTTCATGCTAGCTAGTGATGATAACGCCAAACTAAATTGGGTTGCATTTCTGAGGGAGAAATTAAAAGCATTTGAAAAGTTCAAATTTTTGAAATCCATGACTAAGAATAAAACTAGCTTCAAATTAAAGCTTTTGAGATCATGAAAATGTGAAGATTTTATTTTAAATGAATTTGATGAATTTTGTGAAGAAAATGGCATAAAAATACAATTTCGAAATGCTAACATTCCTAAAAAAAAATTGAGTAGCTAAAAGACAAAATATATCATTACAACAAATGGAAAGAGCAATGATGGATGAAAGAAATATGGCACAAAAAAATTGGTTTGACGTTATTCATACAAAAATCTATATTTTTAACAAAGCACATCTCAGGCCAAATAGTGATAAGATACCTTACGAATTGGGGCATGGAAAACCAACATCAATAAAGAACTTCAAATTTTTTGGCCGCAAATGTTACATCAGAATTAAAGATGAAAAATTGGATAAGCTTGTTGCTCGAGCTAATGAAGGAATATTATTAGGATATTCAACAAAGAGAAAGGGCTACCAATTCTACAATAAAAGGTTACACAAAAAAAATTATTGTATTTATGTAAAAATTGATGAGGAATTACGTTTCAAATTAAGTAGAAAATATTCATTAATCCACCTGATCAAACCATCAATGAAGAGGAAGGAGATCATCTTGAAGAATCAACCAAGGAAGAAGAAAGTGAAGCAGAATATACTCATCCAAAACATCCTTCAAGATATCTACAAAGAACCATCCTAAAAGTCAAATTCTTGGTAATAAGGAAGTAGGAGTTCAAAATAGAAGAAAACTAGTGGGCACTTCTAGTCAAGCACATATTTCCATGTTGTCCATGATCGAACCTAAGAACTTCTTTCAAGAAAGTGAAGAAAAGTATTATATAGGTGACATGAATGAGGAATTATATGAAATTGAATAGAACCAGACATGGGAATTGACTCCAAGTCCAATACATAAGAATGTCATAGGTACAAAATGGGTTTTCGAGAACAAGTTAAATGAGAATGAACAAGTTATTAGAAACAAAGCCAAAACAACTCAATGCAAAAGGAACAACACAACATCGATAGAGTTAATTGAAAAAATATGGGTTCGACATTTTTATCTAGGGTTACGATCTGCTGAAGGTATGGAGGCATCGCCGACAGTATTTTCTTTGGATTGGCTATTTGTGGTGACTTATGGCTTGACGAGACCTCTCCCTTCTCACCACTGGAGGGGTTTTGTTTGCATAGGCTGGATCTACTCCTTCATGATGAGTCTGAAAACCTAGAGCGACTGAGATAGGGGAGGCTATATACGAGCCTTGATATCCACTCTTCTTAGGACATCGATGGATTGGTCATGGTTTTTGACAAACCATTCAATCATTACGAGTACAAGAAACCCCTATAAAATAATAAGATTGTGAAGTTAAAGGACTTCCTTGCGCTCCTCACTACACAGGATTCCCCTGTTTTTGTTTTCATTACTAATATTTTTTTTTAATGGTGTGGGTGTGTGGCCAAGAAATCACAGTTTCTACATGCCTCATTCTGGATAGAGGCAGTATTTTTTTTCTCCATTCTTTATCATTAATTTTTGCAGGTGAAAAAGGTCATTATCCTTTTCTCAAAAAAGGACTAGTGTTGCACGCAAAGAAAATCGCCTGTTTCAGCAGGGATGGGCACAGTTTGATGGAAAGAATAAAGGATGAGAAGAGAAATGTTTTATGCAGCGTAGGTTTATGGCCTCATCCATCAAGCAAGGAAGGCAGAGGTTTGATCCCAAAACCAGAAGACATATATCAAGTTTTTATCAAAACCATATCTCTGAAATCAATAATGATATGGGTACGGAGAACAAATTTGGTGATAGATCTGAAGCAAGAAACCCAAAAATACACAAGTATTTCTACTTCATCAAAAATTTCGATTTTTCCCGAGAAAGTGTTGTAGGAGGAGATCCAACTGAAATATTATGGGATCCAACGTTGTTGTACCATTATCAATCATTTAAGATTACAAGGCGAGGCCCTATGAGCAAGCACACCAGCTACACCAACATCGACAGACAAGGGTCAACCTTATTTCAAAGATGCATTAAGAGGGAAAAGTGCAACACAGGACAAAAAAACCCAAAATCTGACAATCCCAAGTTTGTACATTGTAGAAAAAAATGGAAAAATCTCTATATTTGCCCATCGAATTACCAAAAGTAAGTGATATCTTCACTACTTTACATGCAAAATCCATTATTTGTCAATTTAACGGATTCTAGCCAAAATATAAAGAGCTTAATGAATGGATCTACCTCAAATGGACTAGAGATTGAAATATTTACATGTGCGCAAAATGGTTTTTTGTGGTTCAGTTTGATACCCAAACATATTAAAATTATGTTATAAATGATGGACCATGGTTTTGGGGAAGGGTGGGCCCCTTCGTAACCCCATGGTTTCTTGGGTTTGATGCAAATTCAACAATGGTTACAAAAATGTTGGTATGGGTAAGGCTACATAACCTTTCGCTTCCTTTTTGGCACCATCAGGCCTTAGAAGGCATAAGGAACTTTGTGGGAAGGTACCTAAAGACAGATCGAGAAAGAATGGAAAAATGGATCTTCACCTTTGCTCGTATTTGTGTGGAGATGGACTTAAGTAAAGGTCTCCCAGATTGTATCAATCTGACACACAAATATTTTAAGCGGATACAGTGGTTAAATTTTGAAAACGTTGCTTTTCGATGCAAGGTTTGCCATCAAACAGGGCATTTGTAAAATACATGCAAACAAGCAAAGAAACTAACAAAGAAGAGAACTTAGAAGAAAAAAGGATGGCAATTCCTAGAATCCCCTTCATCAGATGATGAGGAAGAAGAAATGGATGAAACCCAAGAAAAATAGGAGACAGAAAAACAACAAGGCTCACAAGAGATGGGAGAAGAAAAGAAGGAATAACAGAAGAAACAATCAGAGAATCCAAATAATTTAGTAGTTATTATTATCCTTGAAATCCAAGTAGAGGGGAATAAAAACAATCAAGGCACATGTGGAATCAAGTGATCACATGTATCCAAAATCTCTGATTGAGATAAATATATCCCAAACCTTACAAAAAATAATGAGTTGGCTATTGTCACTTCTACTCCACCTCTTGGGGTCTACCAAAAAGTCCAAAAGAAAAGAGGCAAAAAAGAAAAGTCCAGATTATCTAGCAATCTGTAATTTTATTTTATTTTATATTCTTTGGTAGCTTTTCTACTATGTGTGTGACATGCACACTGGCCCCATGGGACAACCTCTGAATGCTTCAATGCATCTATTAAATGTAACTTTTCATTTTTATTAATAGAAAGTTACTAATTTTTTCCTTGAAAAAAAAAAAATGAAGCCAAATTAGTCTACAAAGGTTATGCATAGTTTGGAGGAATAGATTTTTAAACAACTTTTACTCTTATAACAATATTGGAATTAATTAGAATGTTTTTGTGCCTTTTTTTGGCATAAAAAAATCAAGTATATCAAATTGATGTGAAATTAGTGTTCTTGAATGGAGAACTTGAAGAAGAGGTGTATATAGGATAGCTTGGATGCTTCCAACTATCAGAGAATCCTAATCATGTATCAAAGTTGAAAAAGGAACTATATGGACTCAAGAAAGTACCAAGGGCATGGTACTCCATATTATACAAATATCTAAAGCAACAAGGCTTTAAATGAGGGACAACTGACAACAATCTATATATAAAAACTGATAATGAGTATCTTTTGGTTGTTGTTTATGTTGACGATATAATTTTTGGCAGTAATGCAAATTCACTGAGCCAAGAGTTAACAGCTGAAATATGTTGATTTCTGCTAGCTAAGGTCAGTATTGAAGTAAACCCTAAAGGGAAATCAAAAGAATAAATTTAAAATTTAAGCCATTGATTTTAATTTTCCTCCAAAACTCAAGTCATCCCAACATAAGGATAGGTTGGACCGGTCAAAGAGGCGTGCCCCTTAGGCACCATAAAATCGCTATAAAGGAGCACTCAACCTCCTCCCTTGTGGCCAATTTGGATCATAAATATATCTTCTACAAGTATTTTCACATGTGCAAAGGAAGGAGGAAGTATATAAAGTTAATCGAACTCTCTGAGGCAGTGTTTTCCCTGCCTTAACTGAATTTTCTCAGTGATCTATTGATATAGATTATGGGTATTTGATTGAATTTTTTTTTGGGTAATTTGACCGCAATTGAATAAGGTTTATAAGGTAGTTGCAAGAGGTTAAAAAAATTTCTTGTTTGACCAGACTTTGACCAATTTATAAGAGGTCAAAGAGGTGGTCTATTTGACCAAGTTTGACTTACTGGATTTTGTGGCCAGTTTAACCAAGTTTGACAAGGAAAAATCAAATTGTACTTTTGATGAATTGAATAATTTCTCCTAAGAAAACATTGTTGGGTTTTTCCCTAGTTAAGGTTTTCTCATGATAAAAATTTGTGTCTCTTGTGTTTGGATGTCTCTTTATGATTTGACTACCATTATTGTATTTATGGTTGACATTTATAAAGTATAATTTCTTAATGATAGATATTGTTATTACTTTAGCACATTCTATATTATCATTAAGAAATTACTTTAGCACATTCTATGAAGGAAGGAAATGAAAGAAACATGCACTAATAGCTGATGATGATGAAAAGGATGAGCTTTTCTAGATTATAGATGGATTTCAGTAAAATCTGCAAGAAGTCTAGGATTAAGAAGGAGTTGTCAATTCCCTACAATCCTTAAATCAAAAGATATGTATTTCATATCTTTATTCCTTGATTATTATTATTACTTTACTTATGGTTAGCCTCTTGTCTTTATATCTTTTGCTTGGTTATAATAGTTTCTTCCATGGACCTTCTAATAATGCCATCTACAAGATCAAGCGTACGGTAAATGGAAACATAATATAAGTACAATGTGAGATTCATGAGGGTTCTCCCATAACGAGGGAGAAAACTGTAAGGATACATTTGGTCTAGTTTCTAGGTACACTTTTATTAGAATTATTATTTATATTACTTTATTATGGAGTGAAGGTTACATCAGATGGATGTGAAGACCACTTTCCTCAATGGAGAAATTAAGGAAGAATAAGTGTACATAGAGCTACATCAGGGCTTTAAGGTACATGAGAGTGAATCTCATGTTGGAAGACTAAAGTAAGCACCTTGGGCTTTGTATACTCAGATTGATGGATATCTGATAAGTCTTGATTAATCTTATTACTATATCACTGTTATGAAACCAACTCACAAAAATAGAAAAGATAGATCAATGACTTCAAAATCAGCCTCTTTGAGGGGGAAACCTCCTTTACATTACACAAATGAACAATTCTTGGATGATACAAATGAAAAGACCTCATTTCTATATATAGGAGTCTAAGGGGTCATAATATAATTAGAGCTGACATAACAACAATAATGTAATGGCACAACAATAACAATAGTGGGCTTCTATGGGACACAATAATAACAATATGGGGACCACATGGGCACAACGATATAATGAGGGGGTTGCACTACTAACAATAAGGGGTTACACTAGTAGTATAGGGACCTAACATTCCCCTCTCCTTCAAAAAGTGGTGTCCTCAATGCTTGAGTAGTTCTGGATGCTTCTGTATAAAATTCTTGTCCTCCCATGTCGAATCTTTAGCGGGTAAGTTCTTCCACTTGATAAGATACTCTGAAATTGAACGATTTTGTAGTTGTCGGGTTCATGTTTCCATGACTGTCGTTAGAGTCCTATAGTGATAGGATGTTAAGTCTTGTAATATTGTGCATACCTTTGCTTTCTGCAAATGTTTTCCATATTAAAATTAAAAAATGTGAAGATGGTATGTCCTAAAAGAAATATCAAAGGACAAAAAGAATAAGAAAAGATCAAAAAAATGAAAAAATATAACCCGAAACAAAAACAAATCATGAAAGTGTGCAATTCCAAGTGCCACTACTCTTTACTTTACTATCTAAAATAATGGTTGTGTGTAGCTTGTCATACATGCCACAACCCATGATAGTCAAACTATTTAATCTTGACTACTTCATGCTTTGAATTTCATGTTTATTCTTAGAGAATAAAGATCTAGCCAAATAGTTTAATCTTGGCAGATCAGTAGATAGGTAGAGAAATAAAAGGAGCTCATCAATCTAATCTGATCCCTTGGATGATATCAGGTTAGAAGTAGATAGTTTGTTTCATAAAAGAAAAAGGAAAGAGAAGGGTTTGCTAGCTTAAGTGCACCCAATGTTAGTGTAAGTAAAAGGGTAAGTAGAAGAAAGATTGCAAAAATACAAGCTATTTGAGGCATAAGCACATATATCATGTTTAATCATGTGTTTCAGTGTGCAGGAGAAAAAATGAAAGAAAAATGATGCTCATAAGTTCATTTGGTTAGCTTCCCCCATTCCATTTCACCCCTCACTACATACTTACTAATTTCCCCTTTCACCACTTCATTTCTTATTTAAACCCCTTTCCCTTCATTTTTACCCTTCCCCCTTGGTTTCACACATTCCCTAGAAAATTACCATCCAAATTCATTCCCCTACACAAAAGACCCCTTTTCCCTAGTGTGAAACCCTTTTCCCATGCAAAAAATCATTTTCCCTTTGTTAATTTCCCTAAAAACCCCAAAAAAACCCACAAAACCCTTTATCCTAAGTTTTATCCCCACCATCCCCCCCTGCATTACTTTATTAACTCCACTACAATTTTATTTTACCAACATAAACTTGGCCAAACTTCATAAACCCACTTTACATTTTAACCCCACAATTATCCATTGACTAATTACACTTAAGTGTAATTAACCCCTGGGCCCCACTAATATTCGCCCCCATCTCTCGTCGTGCATCTCCACCACGCAATGGCCATTGGATCTTGTACCCCCACATCCTGCGATCCTCGCCCATATTGTGCCCATTCATCTCCCAACCTTTACCAGCCCGAGAGCACGTGATATGGGTAGTATTGCTATGGCCCCCTTGGGTTATGTGGTGGCACTACGTTAAGTCGCATGATCTTGGGAAAATACCACCCATCACTCAAAAGAGGTGTGATGGCTCTCTAAACCACCTCCCCACCAAAAGAAAAAACCATCATTGTTCATTAAATGGGTTTCCGTGCCAATTTTACGCTGCTCCTGGTTAAATACCAGCAAACCCCCATGTTTCACTCTTTTCGCTCATTTTCTCTGCGAAAGCATCTTAAATTTTCCTGTGCCCCTCGAGTTTCAGCAACTAGTTCTAACCACCAATTACCTCTCGACCATGCTCCGGAAGCCCAATTCAACCCTCCAGTGTGCGACTAAAGCCACAGAACCCTCTACAACCACCATTCAAGACTAGTTTGCATCTTGAACCATAAATTCTAGGTATTTCAACAGAGAACCAGAATGGCCCTCTCAGTTTAAAACATACAGTGAATTCAAGAAATAATTAATTGAATTTAATTGATTTCCCTTTGAATTGAGAGTATTTCCCCCTAAAATACCAAAACCCCTATCCTGCAAACTGCCAACACCCTATCTCTGAACTAGACACATTCAGACTCATTTCCACAAGCTACATAAGCCCAATTCCCACATTTTATCACAAAGATGGTTGCCCCGACCTCTATGGATGTCAGACATGTATCAATTCCTCACTGGGACATTGACCATTTGGCCCTAGTAGACAGGGATTTCCAAATTAAAGGCACTACTATTCCAGTCCACCTTCTGAAAATCCACTGTTGGAGTAAGGATAGGTTTCTAAACCATGTTGATGACATCAACCTTTGGGAATCCAATTTTCCCAAGTATACATTCCCAGAAGTTCACCCATTCCTAGACATTGTACACTTTTGTCATGCCTACTATATCCCTAGCCAAAGGGATATTGTTGCCACAAACCATGAGTTGTTATTCACCATTACACTAGAGTTTATCAACCAGATGCTCCAAATCTAGCCTAGTCCTAATCTGACCCCTTTGTCTATTGGAAATCTATTGGACCTATACATCACACTAGACCCGGTCAAAATCAAAAAAAATTCCATAATTTCATTATTGAAGAATGACATACTCCTACAGACATTCCACCCTATGCTACCACTATTTTTTCAGAGACTAACAAGCGAATAATCACCATGCTCTCATGCATCCTAGGATGCACATCATATGAGCATGTGGATGAGGTCATCATGGCCTTCCTATCCATTTTCACTCCAAGCAAGCCCCCTACTATTATGTATGATTATGCTCAGTTCATTGCAGATAGAATGCATGAACAATTCACTAGACTACCCACTGAGAGAGTTTTCAAATACTCTTTTGAGGAAATAATTAACACTGAGGCAATAGGATAGAAAGGTAAAGAAGCAGCTGCATCAAAGGAAACACAACAAGCATCAACCTCCAATGCACGATAGATAAACGAAAGAGTATCGAGGTTTCTTCCTATGTCAGGCTAGCTGACAAGGAAAAGGACATCAAAGACAGATTTAAAGAGATAAGGATGAGGAATGAGAGACTGAATTTAGAGACATATTCCGAATACCTCAAGCTCACACCACCAAACCAGACTAGACTGATGTCAGCCTTTAACATCAAGAAGGAAAAATTTAGTTCTCATTCATGCAGCCCACTATACAACAACCAAAGACCTCAGCAGATTACAAGAAAACTAATTTTTAGGTTTTTTCCAAGGTTGTTTATCCCATTGATTAGATAGAGTTTCACAAGTAGGCTGGAGAAATGATCTACTCCACCCTCACATCAAAGGCCATGGTTTCAAGATTCATTGGACAATTTAATAGCTCAATTCAAGCTTGAGAAGGCCTCTTCATAGGCTAAAGACACTAGGATAAAGTCCTTGGAGGATTTGGTTATTGAACTGGGCCATGACCCAAGTGATGTTAAGGCCATAGAGAAATTAATCAAAAAGAAGAATGAGGACATAGCAGCCCTCAAGAAACAGCTCAAGTTGCCTCATTTGCAGCACCCACAGACAAAGGAAGTTATAGAAAGCTATACCAATCATGAGGAAATGATGTACTTAGTGTTGCAATTGAATGACCAGTTAAAGGAGATGGAGACAGAGTTGGATAGCTTGATTCAGCTCAAACAAGCTAGTATTGATAATTCTCCTGCAACTGTCATTCCAACAGTGACCACAATTGTACCTTCTACTTTGGCAGTAGCATTAGCTCCCACTGATCCAATGGCCACTACACTACCCACATCTGCACTGACTACGTCAGCAATAGGATCAACAGTAACAGCCTCCACAAGTGATGAAGCAAACATGTTGGTCAAAGCAATGGAAGAAATGTCCATTCAGACCACTGAGATGAATAGACTGAAGGAGGAAGTCACCAACTTGGAGAAAGATTGCAAACTTGCCCAGATCATGCATAAAGATGAATAGAAAAGGCTACAAGGATGAATGAAAGGATAAAAAGCCTAAACAAAGAATTAACATTTAGTGAACCTATAGGTAAGGCTAAAGAACAACTGTGGGCCAATATCATTGACTTTCTCAATGATATTTGGCCATCTATCGAGGTCATTTTTGAACATATTGATTTAATAAAGCAGACTACAAAAGCCATTGAAATGGTCAAAACAAAACTTGGAGACATGTCAGAGGAAGATGCAAGAATCATCCACTTCCTCAACTCCAAGAATAAGTATGAGCTGCAAGAACTTGAGATACCTAGTAGGACATGTAAAATTTTGGAAGTCAGAAAAGTCCTCACTAAGAGGAATTTGATGTTGAATTTAGAAGATAAGTGTCAAAACTTGCAACTAGCAGGTTCATGGCTAAGTTCTAACTTTTGAAGGAAAAGGGATTACCTAATCCCTTAGTAATAAATGATAAGTTAATGCCACATGAGGATTACAATAAGAAAATCAAGGAAGTGGCTATAGAACAGGTAATCACTTCATCCATGAAGGGCTTGCCAATAGGCAAAGTGTTGTACCAAACTTTTGGAAACTTGTTTTACCTCCAGCATGAGGTAAAACCCTTGTTTATTAATAAGCCTACTTGTGCCAAATATATAGAGGCAGATGAAATATATAGAAATATGCTCAATATCCAATTACCAGATGAGGAAATATATGAAAAAATGAATGATTTTCTGTAGTAAATACACAGTAAAAATATAAATCTATAGTAAAAAGTGAAACAACAAATTGAAAGGATATTGACAGGTCAACAAGGTTAAAGTGTATCAGATGAAAGAGCATTAAATGAAAGGTCAAAGTAAAATAGAACATCCAATGTGAAAACCAAACATCCAAGCAGCATAAATGGAAAAAGATCAAAGAGAAAAGCCAGTAGAACCTAAATAACAGGGACAGCAAGCAGCAGTTCAATAGTTGTCTCTATCTTCTTGCATGAAGATATTTATTTTTCCTAGATTAGTTCTCAATGCAATTTGAGATAATTTTTGTAATTCCTTTTGTATAAATGTTTCATAATTCAAAGTATTATGGTGGAATATTTTACATTTGTAGAGTTATTTTGATCTTAAACCTAAGGGTGATTGTACCATTTTCAAGTCAACAGACTGGAGCAAGTAATAAAATCATTTCGCTATAGGATTCATGAGATGAGACATTTGCAGTGAAGTATCTTCTTTGTGTGATTTTGTTACCTTCTTATGTATTTAATAATCTTAAATGTGTTCTAAATTTGAATGAATTAACTGGAGATGTCACTTAGAATTTGTTTAAGTGCACTCTGTTTTGCACAGTTAGTCATTTATATGCTTTCCTCTGATACCCAGATTTGATAACTCTTAATTTCTCTCCCATCCCAGTTGACTTCTTTCATTCCTTCCAGAGTCCGGCCTAGGGAACCCTTAATTTCTCCTTGGATCTAATTTGAAACCATTTCACCATTTAGCCTTTGAGATCTACAGTAACTCATCTATCTTGACCTCTAGATGTAGAAGTTTCCCACTGTAGATCACCTAGTAATGTAATGTACTAAAGCAAAACACCTGATCTACTTCTACAAACAATTTAGCGGAAGCTTAATCAAACATGAGAACATCAAGCATGAACATATATAACTTAGAATGAGAAGTAATCAACCATAACACAGAAGATATATCACTGGGGAAAGCACTATCCTAAAACTCTAACTTTGTATTATCATACAAGTGGAAATTTTGTTCAAGTTACAAAAAGAATTAGCTCTCAAGCTATCATGATCTCTCAACACTCCAACAATACAGCTCACAGACTCAATAGACATAGAATATATCTTCCTCAAGCCCTCCAAGTCTCCTATTTCCTTGTGCAGTTTTCATTGAGGTCCAATGATATCACATGTGTGAATTGGCCTCATCACACTCACTGTAACCTCAGGCCCAACTGCGCAATCCATAAGGAATAATATTCCTTCTGCATGCAAGGAATATTCACCAAGGAATATCCTAGCAACTAATAGTACATTTTCCCTCCATCTAATCTCCACTGGGTCTCTGACTGAACTGACATGCATGAGTTATCCATGAGTGAATCTTCAGTTATCTGAATTACGGTAGTTACATGCATGCAAGCATTAACTAACTGAACTCTCATTAATTTTAACAAACTGTTAAATTAATCTAACTAGACTTGACTAAGTTAAACTAAGTCAACTAATTACAACTCAATACTACAACTCGCTCTTATCTCTTTAACTGATGGATAAATCCCTCAATTAAAGGAGAAATTGTTGCATGTCCTCACATAGACTTCAAGTTTGATTTTCCTTAACTAATTAAATCAAGATGAATTAATTAATTAATTCCCAAACTGATGTTGATATCAAATTCAATTTTTTCTTCCTATATTTAGTCCAGGGACTGACTAAAACAAGAATCCATCCTGAACTGCTAAAAATAGAACTTCTATTTTTAGCACTTCCATTTTTCATTCCCTGTTGCCCAATCCAGCACTAGTACCCAAACTGCTATTTTTAGCACTTCTATTTTTACCAATTTCTTGTTGCACATTTTTCAACACTCCCTCTCAACAAGAAAAGCTTCCTCTTGAACCCGATCATGTACATTCAGAATGTTCTGCATGCAACACTTCTACCAAGTGTGGTTGCTCCAGCGACTCTCGGAACAAAAAAAACTCCCCACTGACCTCTTTGTTGGGCTAGAAACATACTATGATGTTGAAGCTCTACCTACTACTAACAAGTGCTCCCTCTCTTACCTCTAAACTACTGCAACACTCCATGCATCTCGCACCATTGTAGCCTACTAGGACTCCTGCACTGTATCTCTCTCTACCGCTACATCCACATCTGTCTCTACCCAATCAATCCGCCATGCTACTCCTTGTCAGGAATCCCGTAGCAAAGTCAAATCAAAGAGGTTGGGTACCTCAAGGATCTTGCCCCTCCTCCTTGGGATGATCACTCCACATTGCCCCACATCCTACCTGGAGGTATGGCTGCATGTGATTCCTCTGCCTGTGAGAAACCTTACGCAACAAACCTTGCCTTGTGTTTCTCAACACTGCAATCAGCTGTCTTTTTTACCATGTAAAGCCATCGGGGACTAACCACTGACTTGTCCGCGGGTCTAGGGACAACATCCCACACATTGTTCCACATGATAGAATCAGACTCTTCTACCATTGCATCAACCCAGACTGGTTGCTGCACTGCCTTCTGAAAAGAAGAAGGTTCGGTCGCTACACACTCCCCAACCAAGGCCATGTAGCCAGTGTATCTCTTGGGAGATCTCCTCTGTCTATGATGGGAGGATGGCTGCCCCACATTCTCTCTCACATTCTGCATCAATCTATCAACTTCCCACGAGCGTTTCTGCTTGTCTCTGGAAGACTTTCCAGGAGTGGTGGTCTCCACCACTGGATCCTCTGCATGTGGCTAATCCACATCATCAGGAGGCTCCTCCTCCTTTAGAACTAAAAGTTCCTCATCGCCAAGCAACTTGAGCTCCCTCTCAAGTGACACTCGCATGGATCTCTACTCGTGGAACTTCAGATCCCTACACACTATAGTCCTCTGACTGGCAGGCAGAAACACACGATAGTTGTGGGGTATCTATGTACCCCACAAGTATCCCCAACTCAGCCGTTGGTTCTAGCTTCTTCCAAGCATCTTTGGTAACATGATAGAAAATTGGTGATCCAAAGATACGGAAGTGACTCACATCTGGTTGCTTCCCCGAAAAAGACTCCATAGGTGTCTTCATCCCCAAAATACAATAAGGACTTTTGTTCTGAAGGTACACTGCTATATTGCATGCCTCAGACCACAGATGAAGTGGTAGGCCTTGGTCATGCAACATCGCTTGAGTTTCTCCCACAATAGATTTATTCTTCCTTTCGGCCACCCCATTCTATTGTGGGTTATGGGGTGTCATGAGTTCCCTTTTAATTCCTTCTGCTACACAGAAGTATTTAAACTGCTGGGAGATATACTCTCCACCATTGTCGCTACACAAGGCTTTTACTTTCTTCCCAGATTATTTCTTTGTCGAGGCTTTAAACTCACAAAACCTCAAGAAGGTCTGATCCTTCTTCTTCATAAAGTAGATCCAACATCTACGAGAAAAATCATCAATGAAAATAACATAGTACCTTTGTTTAGCGGTGGAGGCTGTAGATAATGGTCCACATACATCTGAGTTAACTCACTCCAGGATTTCTCCAACTCTACTATCCTGATCCTGAAAGGAATCTTTTGCATACTTACCCAGGGTGCATCCTTTGCATGTGTCTATTTTCTCCAGTTTTCCCTTGGGTAAGTGGTAGAAATTTGTTCCATGATCTTCAAGGCCCGTGATGCAAGTGTCCTAGTTTTCTATGCCACATCTTGCCAACATCTTGGCTTTGCACCACATCTACTTTGGAACTCAGTGTTGTTGGAAATAATACTGAGAGGGGGGGGGGGGGGTGAATCAGTATTATCTAGTCAATAATTTCATTTTCAAACCCAGAATATATACGCTACTTCAGTTAGAGAAAACTGTGTATATACGCAACTACAGATAAGGAAACCCGCATATACCATGCAGACTTATAATTTAATTTATTCTATAGATGTTGATCATTAATCTGTGCATCAGAACCATATAAACAGTAACCAGGAACAGTAAAATAGAGTAGAAGACAATCACACACAAGAACACAAGATATAAGGTGGAAACCTAATGTGGGGAAAAACCACCTGTTGCAATTCGTCTCTATCTTCTTTAATTAGAAACTTATTTTTACAATGATTCTGTACTGGTGCAGTCCTTTACCAATACACAGACTGCTACCTACAGAGAGATACAACCCTCTCTCATTTTCCAACTTCTCCTGGAAGGGAGCTACAACCCCCTTAGCTCTTGTACTAGCTGGGATACTAGTAAGCAGGCTACTACCTGCAGAAGGCTACAACCTTGTTACACTGAAATTTGTCACCATGACTATCTGCAGTTAGTATGGCTCCATCAATAGTCATATTATCCTCCTTGTCAAGCCTCATACCTCTGCTCTTCATGTCAAACTTCAAAAAGAGAGAAAGTCACTTAAAAACATGTTTATCTCTGAGTACGCAGGTTCTCTCTACCTTGCCTGCGTGTACGCACTCCAAACACACTGTACCTGCATACTTGTACGCTCTGTAAGCTAAAGGTTGGGTGCGTACCCCTGTAAAGGT
>APFE030044731.1:145809-155843 GCA_000404065.3 Pinus taeda | reverse complement strand
TTGGATCTTCATTCAGGATATCATCAAATCATAATGAAGACTGAAGACATTCTGAAACCAACATTTAGAACTCATGAGGGTCATTATGAATTTTTGGTCATGCCTTTTGGCCTTACCAATGCACCTTCAACATTTCAAGGTTTGATGAATTCCATTTTCAAACCATTCCTTAGAAAATTTGTGTTAGTATTTTTTGATGATATACTAATCTACAGCAAGTCTTGGAAAGATCATGTTGAACATGTTGACAGGGTGCTACAACTATTGGAGGAGAAACAATTATATGCAAAAAGATCCAAATGTTTCTTTGGAGTCCAGGAGGTGGAATATTTGGGTCATATTGTATCTCTGAAGGAGTTAAGGTAGACCCTAGCAAAATTAAAGCCATTAAGGAATGGAAAATTCATAAAGCATCTGCGAGGATTTCTCAGGTTGACAGGGTATTATCGCAAGTTTGTTAAGAATTATGGAAGAATAGCAGCACTTCTAACAACATTATTGAAGAAAGATGCATTTTCATGGACTCCGGAAGCAACAAAGGCCTTTGAACATCTTAAAGAGGCAATGTGCCAAGCACCGGTCTTAGCTACACCGGACTTCACGAAAACATTCATTGTGGAATGTGATGCTTCAGGAATGGAATTGGTGTTGTTCTAATGCAAGATGAAAGACCCATTGCTTTTGAAAGTCGTCCAATCAAGGGAAAGTTTTTAAGCAAAGCTATTTATGAGAAGGAAATGTTGGCAATACTCCATGCGCTTAAGAAATGGCGACCCTACCTAATGGGAAGACACTTCAAGGTAAAAACGGATCATTATAGCCTTAAAATACTTTTTAGAACAAGATTATCCTCTGAATGAGCAACAAAAGTGGGTTTCACAAGATTTGGGTTATGACTTTGAAATCATATCTATAAAAAGGGAAGCAAAATGTTGTGGTAGATGCACTCTGAAGAAAGGATGAGGATGTGGAAGCATTTCTTTGTGCCATTTCTATTATTGAACCAGATTGGATAAATGAAGCAAGGGATGAATGGAAGAATGATGAGGAAGTGTGGGCACTCATTCAAAAGATACAACAAGATCTCAGTACATCTAATACATTTAGCTGGAAAAATGATTCATTATGGTACAAGGCTCAGTTATACATATGTAAGAATTCCCAACTAAAACAAAAGATTCTTAGGGAATTGCACACCTCTCCCTTAGGAGGGCACTCAAGGTTTCTGAAAACCTACCACAAGGTTAAGAAGCATTTTTTTTGGGATGGCCTTAAATTGGATATTCAAAAGTTTGTGGTGGAATGTTTGGTTTGCCAACAAAATAATGTTGAAACAATTAAGACACCGGGTCTATTACAACCTTTATCCATTCCAAGCCAACGTTGGGAGGAGGTTTCAATGGATTTAATCACAGGTTTACCCAAGTCTGAGGGAAAGAGTGTCATCATGGTGGTAGTTGACAGACTTACCAAGTATGCACACTTTTGTGCATTATCACATCCATTTAAAGCCAGTACAGTTTCTACGGCATTATGGAAACAATTCAAAAGCTACATGGAAATCCAAAGATTATTGTAAGTGACAGAGATCCCATTTTCACTGGAAATTTTTGGACAGAATTATTTTCTTGTCTTGGTACTCAATTAGCTCATAGCTCATCTTAACATCCTCAATCTGATGGGAAAACTGAGATAGTAAACAAATGCTTGGAAGGATATCTTCGTTTCTTTGTATCTGATAAACACACACAATGGGTCAAATGGTTGCCTATGGCTGAATGGTGGTATAACACTCCTTCCATACAGCAACAAAAATGACCGCATTTATGGCACTTTATGGGTATGAACCACCATCCATCACACCATATTTAAGAGAAAATTCTAAGGTTCAAGCAGTGGAACATCACATCGAACATCAACAACAAGTCCTCCAACTCTTAAAGGATAACCTCGTGTTGGCACAGAATAGAATGAAACAACAGGCAGATCAACACGCAGTGAAAGAAGTTTTGATGTAGGTGATTGGGTATTCCTACGGCTACAACCATATAAGCAAATGTCCCTCAAGCAAGCTAAGAAGGATAATAAATTATCATCAAAGTATTATGGTCCGTACAAGGTGTTGCAAAAGATTGGTACTATGGCATATAAATTGGAGCTTCTTGCAGCTTCTCGATTGCACCTAGTTTTCCATGTTTCATGTTTAAAGAAGGTTATAGGCGACAAGCTCCCAGTTCAAACAATATTGCCAGAACTTGACGAGGAAGGAAAAATTATATTGGAACCAGAAGCAGTCACAGAAACAAGAACTCAAAAGCTACGAAATCGATCAATTTCAGAGTATCTTATCAAGTGGAAGAACTTATCTGCTAAAATTCCACATGGGACGATGAGAATTTTATACAGAAGCATCCAAAACTACTCAAGCGTTGAGGACAACACTTTTTTTGAAGGAGAAGCATGTTGGGTCCCTATAATACTAGTGATTACCCCATTACTATTGTAATTGTACCCCTTATTAATATTCTTGTGCCCCTATTGCCCCCGTATTGTTATTATTGTGCCCCATAGAATCCCTCTATTGTTATTTTTGTGGCTTTATATTATTATTGTTAGGTCGGCTGGGTTATATTGTGACTCCTTAGACTCCTATATATAGAAAGGAGGTTTTGTCATTTGAATCATCGAAGAATTGTTCATTTATGTAACGTAAAGGAGGTTTCCCCCTCGAAGAGGCTGAATTCTAAGGCGTTGATCTATCTTTTCTATCTTTTCTTGAGCTGGTTTCATAACAAGCAACTTAACAGTGTTTATCATTTTGCTCTTATTAAGATTTTGGTGGTTCATCACCTAGAATTGCAGGGCATTACATGGAATGATTTCATCTCCCGTGACCTCTTCAGCATTTCACAAGTATTATAAGAGGTTGAACATGAGATAGGTGGTCCTTCTCATCAGAATGAGCACCATGAGACCACTACTATGCTAGTATTCATGACCTATCACAGAGGCAGTAGACATTTGTTTGCAGCTGCTAAGCGAGTGTTATCTCCACCCGGGGTGGAAGGGGAATCGATTCTAACATCAGAAACACAGGTATAGGACAGGGGCAAGAGGCCCATGCATGACGAGGGGCCATCAGGTGAACAAAAGGTTGACTTCATCCTCATTCATGATGATGATACAAATGTGGAGAGTGCCAAACTTAGGAGGACCATCTAGGAGCAGCAAACGGAGATCCAAGACTTGTCTCTCAATTTGGAGAGGGCTAAGTTGATTATCAGGTATTTGGAGTAGAGGAACAAATAGCTTGAGGACCAGCATGAGATCATGGAGCTGCAGAACATCTGCGAGAACAAACAAGCTGCCCAACATAGGAGGATTGAGCTCACTCCATTAGAGCAAGAGATTAACAATGACCCAGGGTCTTGGCTCGAGCGTATCAACATCCACCTTGAGAGACTGCTAGAGAAGGCCGACAAGGATAAGAAATTTTTGAGGTAGATGGTTTATCACTACAGGGAACAAAACATGAGTTCAAAGGCTTGGATAAGGAGTTTGAAGGCGAAATTGAGGAGAGCGACGAAAGACAAAAGAGGAAAAAAGAGCATGATCGGCTTCAAATCTTGGCTGAAGCCTCTATGGCCTAGCATAGCACTTCATAGAGGATCTCCAACCCAAATTTCAAAAAATTTGGGGCAATTTTGGTCACTTGACAAATTTTTGGGCACAAAATAGGGTTTTTCTCACTGTGTGTCGCGCCACTAGCGCGACGCTTATGATTGGGAGCTCCATGATCCAGATTTAAACAGGAACGCAATAAAATACAGAGATAACCATATACACAAAGATGCAGCGGAAATAATACTTCATTTCATTAATGGAAAATACTGAAATATGCTTACAACCAGAAATAGAAATAAACCAGCTAGGCAATGGTAGCTTATCTCTGAGAAGAGATGTGTGGCTACATGCCTCTGAACTGTGTTACAATGAGGCTCGAAGGCCTATTTATTGTTGAGAAACAATGGAAAAACCCTTCACATTCCAAAACCTAACCCTGGAAGATGAAACGCCAAATTGTGGGCCCCGTTTTTGGGTAAGTTGGTACATCAACTTCCCGGGGTCGCGAATTGGTCGTCTTATCTCCGTTTGACGCGCATGATAGCCCGTTGGAAAGATCTCTCCGAGGACTACGACGGAAAGGACGATTTTTAGTCACGAAAAATCGCTGGCGGTAGATTTCCCAAAAAACGTCGTTTAGGGCCTCAAAATGGCTCCGGAAGTTTAGGACCCGAAAAACTGCTAAAAATAGTAAATTGTGCTATAATTAAGGAAGCTGAAAAAAAACTGCACGAAGCACTTAGAGGGGATCCAAGTCGAATTAGCGGGTGGCCACCAATATCCACTTGGATCACTCCAGATCATGAAAGGTTTGAATTTTTGGATTTAGCATGAAAAATCATGACTTCTGGTGCATGGCCAAGAAGTTTGGCCAAGTTTTGAGTCACTAGGAGCTTAAAAACACTGAAAAAATGACATGTCTGCCCCTGTTTTGACACACCGGAAGCAGTCTTGGGAGATTGAAGTTTTGGATGGGAAAATGAGCACCAAATTCAGCAATTCCACTTGGTTTGGAAAGTAGACAGGCAGGGCTTTCTAACAAGAACACTTGGGTACAATTTGGGCTTCAGAAGATACCTCAAAATCACCTCCAAATTGGCACAACGCATATAGTTTTGGGCGTGGCGCATAGAGACCCAAAGGCCAAAAACACTTCTGCTCTGCGACATTTCAATTTGCGACTTTCTCTAATTGGGCCCGATCATTTACACTAAATTTTGTTTGGCACCTAAGGCAAATTTTAAAAGGTATTTTCACTAAAGGTTGGCTTCTATCCAAGTGGCAAAGGAAGGCGAGCAGTCACATAAGAAATTTGTCATTTTTGTAACACTGCACCTGTCACTAATGGTTGGCTTTCCATTTCCAGTTTGTAATCATTTGAAAAACTCCCGAATTGTGGGTCGTTCCATTTTCCAAAGGAAAAGTCTATTTATTGTATGTAAAACAATTTGCAAAGGGTTGATTGTAATTTTTGGGAGACTATGGGAGAGAAACTCAGTTCTTCATTGTATATTTTGACAGAGAATTAATGAAAGGCAGCAGCTCTGGTTCATGAGATTCATGTGGTGTGAATGTAGCAAATGTGTTCTCTTTATGTTTCATACGTATTTCATTATGTTTCATAGTTCATTCAGATTCATTTCCAGTGAAATTTTCTAAGATAAGGTAGAATTCTTGTTTATTGATCTACCTGTGGGAAAGTTTCACATTATGTGTTCTTCTTCTATTGAAAAGGATTCATGTGTTTATGCCCTTTTCACCCTCCTAAACAATCTTTCCATTCCGCATTATTTCAAATTTAATTTCTAGACTTTCTTCCTGTCTTGCCTCATGAAGTATTCTGTGCCTTTTTGTTAAATTCTCTACTCATACTATTCGTTGGTCCCATATATCCCAGAAACTCAGTCATTTATCAAAATTTCCTTCTTGTTTCCATATTTATTTACCTAGCCTAAAATCAATATTTCATTGTACGTCATATCAGACTACATTGTTTATCTATTCATTGAGTGTGACTCGGAGAGAGCCCTCTCCTGTTCTAGTAGGGCTAGCTACCAGACTGAGCATGGTTTGTGGTTACCTTGAATTTTTCCTTCCTTCAACCTAAGGTAGATTTAGGTGCTAACATAATGGCGACTCCACTGGGGATGATATTGCACCCCTTACTTCTTGATAATTCTAAGCTTCCAGATGATAAGTTTAGAACTTGATAAGCTGAGTGAGTTGGTCATGTCCTTTTGATTCTTCTTAATAGTATGTTGGCTTCTAGAAGGTATACTAGAGATAATCCAGATCCAGATCCTCCACACATCTACGAAAATCCCAATTTGATTCCAAGACTTCATCGTCAAGAGAGCTCTATATCTCCCCTGTTCAAATCCCATTCATGTCCTGACATTTTTGAATATCTTGAAGAGCTAGATTTTGATGAGCAGTTTGAAATATCATTGTTCAAAACCAAATACGAAAGGTCGGTTGACTCTACTGTCCCCAATCCACAGTTTCTTGTAGACTTGGAAACTGAAAGATCTAACAAGTCAATTGGTAATTACAATGTGGCATAGTGTCAAACTGTTGGCATTATGGCACTGGTTTGGAGCTATGGCACAGGTGTTGTCCTTGATGGCAATTCTCTTTGTTAACAGATCTGAGTTCAGGCACTCAGAAAGAAGAAAAAGACATACGTAGGTTCGTCTAGATGAAGACGCGTATACACGCGGGTTAGACATTACAAAAGCACATATATGTTGGGGGTCATACTTTTGTACAATGATAGTTAGTCCTTGGGATTTGAACCTATGTTTTGGACCATGACGTCTCAGCAGATGTGTTGATCCCTAGTTTTAGGTTCATGGTATTGAAATTTTATGGTTTTGGACCATGGTATTGAGGAAGGCCTAAGACTATAAAAGAGGAAGGAGATCATGTGGCAAAATATCATCTGAATTATGATTGAAGATCCGAAAAAGAGCTAGAGCTGGTATATTGGCAATTGGGTGATGATACAGATCTGAATCTGAATGAAGGAGGAACCTTAGCACAAAAAGAAGGATAAGTTCTATTCATGGGTCATAATCTTTAAGCTTGAATGATAGTATCTTTGTATGAATTTGATCTGCTAGATGTGGTGCTTGCTTGATCTATAAGTCTGATAATCTGGGTTAATTAGTGATTGAATATCTGCAAGAGTGTACTATCCTTTATAGATCTGTACGTAGGTTCAGTGAAGCGAAGGCGCGTATACATACAGTTCGGTGAAGTAAAAACACGTATATGCAGGTTGTTCCATACGCAGTTGCGTATGCACGCATGTTGCAGGATGTTGAAATAGCGTATATGCTTTAAAGTTGTGATCTAGCTGCTTTTGTTTATTGCTGCTGTGTTCTGGGTTCTATTTCTGCTGTGTGGTTTCTGGTGCTGTGTTTTGGGTACAGCTGTCAGAAAAGTATCTACTTGATTCAGATCTAATTGGTGAAAAAGAGATTAGTTGATGGAGAAATTCTTGATGATTGATTGATGTTCATGGATCCAGTTTGAAAATTTATGAAACATGTTCCCTGGAAGAAAGAGAAGGTTATAGCCTTCTATAGGCCAGCACCTACGTACTAGTATCTTGGCTAGTACAAGAGCTAAGGGGGTTGTAGCTCCCTTCCAGGAGAAGCTGGAGAACGAGAGAGAGTAGTAGCTCTCTGCAGGTTGCAGCCTGCATACTGGTAAAAGTCTGCACCAGTACATTGTAAAAAGAAGTTTCTAATTAAAGAAAAGATAGAGACGAATTGCAGCAGGTGGTTTTCACCCACATTGGGTTTCCACCTTATATCTTATGTTTTTGTGTGTGGTTGTCTTTCTGCTCTGTTTACTGTCTCTCATTACTGGTTATTTGATTCTGCATCACAGATTAACAATCATCATGAGAAAGATAAAGTAAATTAAAAGTTTGCTCTGTATACGCGGGTTTCCTTCCGCATAGTTGCGTATATACGTTGGTTTATCTAATTGAAGTAGCGTATACAATTAGTTTTTGAAAAAGGAATATTTGACTTGATAATACCGATTCACCCCCCCTCTCAGTATTATTTCCAACAATTGGTATCAGAGCAGGTCCTTTTGAAGAAGCTTGATCACTAGAAGGAAGATCTTTCATCATGAGAAACTACGAGAGGGAAGCATCAATCAGACCTCTGATTTTTGATGGGACAAACTTCGTATACTGGAAGGTAAGAGTTACTGCCTATCTTCAATCTCCGGGTACTGAAGTCTGGGATATCATAGATACAGGGTATACTTTTCCTACATCAACTCCCACAGATCCGGCTGAGAAGAAGAAATATGAAACGAATGCAAAGGCGGTCAATACTCTATTGGGATGTCTATCACAATCTAAATTTGTCAAAGTCATGGAGTATAAATCTGCAAAGGAAATATGGGACAAGATTGTTCTGAGCTATGAAGGAGATGATCAGATAAAACCAGAAAAAATTCAAACCCTCATAATTCAGTATGAAAATCTCAGAATATACAATGATGAAAGTGTGGCTAACTATTTTCTTCGTGTAGATGAGATTGTTAATTGTATGAAAAATTTGGGTGAAGAAGTAAAAGAGGCTGTTGTGGTTGAAAAAGTTCTAAGATCTTTGTCCCCTAGATTTGAATCTAAAGTTTCTGCAATAGAAGAAAAGGAGAATCTTCAAAACCTTAAAATGTCACAGTTGCATGGAATTCTAACTACTTATGAAATGAGGAAAGGATGAGCATCTGACAGGAGAGAAGCTGCCTTCAAGGCTTCTGGCAAAGGAGACTACTATGAGTCAGGACACATATCAGAAGAAGAAGAAGAATCAGATTTTGTCAAAAATCTTCAACGGGGTGCTGGATGATTCTGAGGTAAGTTACCATTCAAATGCTTTGCTTGTGGAAGAGTAGGTCACTATGCTGCCAAATGTCCTCACAAGGATAAGATTGACAAAGGGAAGGAACCTGTTAGATGGAACAAGAAACAGAATGCAAATAAGAAAAACTATTACACTCATGAAGATAGTGATGGACTATCAAATAGTGATGAAGATGAACGAGGTAATCACTATAAACTTTTAATGCCCTTTGAAGATGATGATTACATGGATGATGCTATAGATATGGATGGCTTTTATGAAGAAATTTCTAGACTCAAAAGATGTTTAGAAGAAAGGAATAATATCATTGATACTGTGCAAATTCAACTTGATGAAAAAGAGAAATCTCTTGAGAGGTTAGAATGTGAAATTGTTGGCCTTAGAAAAGAAATTGAAAAAAACAAAGGCCCTGAATCTTAAATTTGTTAAAGGATCTGAAACTTTGGATGAGATTATCAGTGTGCAGCGTTTGGCTCTAGTCAAGACAGGTCTAGGGTATAATGGAGAAGCATCTAAAGCTTCCACCTCTAAAAGTTATCTTGATGCAGCAAGAAGGAGTGAGCAAAGGCCAAATAGAAATCATCAGGTAAATCAGGGACAGTCTTCCTTAAGGATGAACAAAGACTATCAAGAAAATTGGGGGCATGCTACCTTAAGGACAAACAGAAGCTACAACCAGCCACAGGTAAAATCTTCCCAATTTTCTTCAAAAATAGATGGTAGTAGAAATTACAATCGGTTGGATGATAGTCGAAGAAATTTCTTCAATGGCCAATGTTTTTCTTACCATAACTTTGGACACAAAGCAGCTCAATGTGTTTCCTATAAGACAATCATGACTAAAGAAGCTCAAAAACAAAGAAGTATGCCTGCAATCACGAAGAGGACATATAACAACTTATCCGCCCTTGAAAGTGAAATTGAATGTTCTATTTGTAATAATTATGGTCATGAGGATTCTGAATGCAGCAACAGGTTTTGGAAGACAACTCAGAAGGAACAAACCTCAAGTGCCAAAACATGGAGAATGAAGGAACCGCAACTAGAAAGATGTGGGATAGCTTTATATGCGGATGGACAGGAAAATCAATGGTACATCGACAACGGATGTTCGAAGCATATGACAGGTGATAAAGAAAAACTTGAATCATATACTGATTTAGAAAAGGGAAAGAAAGTTTCTTTTGGAAATGATACTCTGGCAGCCATAAAAGGAAAAGGCATTGCTCAGTTGAAAGAGGATATCAAAGCTAGAAATGTTTTATATGTTGATGGCTTGAAGCATAATCTATTGAGTTTCAGTCAAATGTGTGATAATGGAACCGAGGTGATATTTCGATCAGATGGGTGTAGTGTTCGTGATCCTGATACAGGAGAAACAATTATCAAAGGCAAAAGAACTCCAAATAATCTATACATATTTCAAGAAGGAGAACAACAATGTTATTTGAGCAAGAATGATGAACACTGGTTATGGCACCGGAGGTTGGGGCATCTAAGATTTTCACAAATAAGGAA
>APFE030044731.1:104812-140031 GCA_000404065.3 Pinus taeda | reverse complement strand
GTGAAATTTATATAATATAAATAATATTATTCCCACATAGATCCATCTTAACTATGGATCCAAGCAATGAGAGTAAGTAAAGTGACTAATAATAATAGAGGAAAGATAGTACATGATTCTTTTAATTTTTTCATTATTGTATTTTCTTTGACGTGATTTATCCAAAATATAGATTTAATATTTTACAACTAATTGAGTTTTTCTAATTTAGACACTTTCTTAAACACAATACAATGGGATCAAATCTAAGAGAATGAGGGGGGGAGGAGAGGGCCGGAGATAGCGACAAAGTTGGAGGGTGGAGGTAGAGAGAAAGAGAGAGGGAGAGAGTAATGGGGGGAGACAGAGAGAAGGAGGTGGGAGAGAGGGAGAGAGAAGAGGGAAGAGAGAGAGGAGGTCATTGAGGAGGGAGAGAGAGAGAGGGAGGAAAGGAAGAAGAAAGAGAGAGAGAGAGGTGGAGAGAGAGAGAGAGAGGGGAGGGGAGATGGAGAGAGAGTGAAGGAGGGAGGAGAGGAGGGAACAGAGATAAGAAGGGGGAGAGAGAGAGAGAGAGCGAGAGAGTTGGTGGAGTGATAGAAGGATGTGGGAGAGAAAAGGAGAGAAAGGAAGGAAGAGAGAGTGGAATAAAGAGAGAGAAGGAGAGGGTGGGGGGGGAAGGGGAAGAGGGAGAGGGAGGGAGAGACAATCTCTATGTTTTTGGGTGAGATAGAGACAGGGAATAAGAAAAAGGCACATACATACAAATACATATATTATGTATTATTATATAACCATCCTAGATCCATATTTAACCTAGATCTATCAAGCACTAAGAGGGATCAAATATCTCAAGGTGCAAACCTTTCCTTAGGTTTTTCTCTAAAAAAAGAGGTTTGTACCTTGAGAGATTTAATCCCTCTCGACTTTTGATAGATCCAGCGTTAATATGGATCTATATTGGTCCATAGTATATGAGTGCATCAAGTGGCTATTTCTACATATTCAACTTCAGTTGTTGACAATGAGATGGAACTTTTCTTTTTTCTTTCCCAATAGACCAAGCAACCTCCCAAAATGAGTGTTTTTCCTAAAGTTCTTTTCCTCTCATCAATGTTACCAGCCCAATCCGCATCAATATATGTAATAAAGTTGAAATATTTACCTTTGTGGTACCATAAGCCATAGTCAAGAGTTCCTTGGACATATTTTAAAATCTTTTTAACCAAATTTACATGAATCTCTTTGGGATTGGCCTGAAATGTTGCAACCAAACCTACAAATTACATTATTTCAAGCCTAGAAGCTATTAAATACAATAATGTTCTAATCATTGAATGATAAATGAATTTATTTACCTAAAAATATTCATCATATTTACTCAATTTACACCTAGTCATTGCAGGTGTGTTAATTGGTTTGCAATCCTCCATGCCAAATTGATTTAATTTCTCTCTAAGGTACTTGGATTGACAAATAAAAATTCCTTTTTCTATTTGAGTAACTTGCAACCCAAGGACAAATTGCATCTCACCCAACATGGAAATTTAAAACTCCTTTTTCATCTCATGAGCAAATTTGTGGCCCATATCCTCCTAATCACTCTGAAAAATGATATCATTTACATACACAACAATAATTAGAAAAGTATTACCTTCAAATTTGTCGTCCATTGATCCTATTTTGAAGCCTTGTAGCTATATATGTTTGTCTAACAATGCATACCAAGCTCTTGTTTCTTTTCTCAATCCATAGAGAGGCTTGTTCAACCTACAAACTTCATTCTCATCATAAGTGGACTGAAAAACTCTTGGATATTCTATGTAAACTTCCTCTTCTAGGTCACCATTCAAGAAGCTTGAATTGACATCTATTTTATAGTATCAAATTCTTATATCACACAAATTCCAAGAAAATTATAATAGCTTCTAATCTAGCTATCGATGCAAAAGTCTCATCAAAATTAATACCTTCTATGTGAGTATATCCTTTTCACACTATTCTTGCCTTGTTTATCACCACTATACCTTATTCATTAACCTTGTTCTTGAAGATCCACTTGGTTCCAATAATGGTCTTGTCCTTTTTCCTTCGTACAAGATTCAATGTCTTGTTTTCCTCAATCTTATCTAACTCTGCATTCATGACCTTGATCCAATTATTATCCTCACTAGCCTCGCCAAAACTCTTAGGCTTTACTTGGGAAAATAAAGCAAAATTCTCTTAATCCAAGGTGCTCAATAATTTTCTCTTTGTTTTCACTCCTAGTACTTTGTTCACAAGGATTTTTCTTTTCAAATTCGTCTTTTATATGTGACTTAGCAGAGCCATCTTTGTAGAGGATGTATTCTCTTCTTCTTCCTCTTCCTCACCCTTGTTTGATACTTATTGGTCCTTATATTATGTGAAATAATAATCATCTACAACCTATTTAAAGCCTTTGGAATTTGGTAGTTCCTCATCCATTACAACATCAATTCACTCCACTACCTTTTTGGTCCTCTTGTTGTAGCATTTGTAACCCTTTATTTTGAAGGAATATCCAAGAAAATCACCTTCATCAGCTCAGGAATCAAGCTTTACAACCTTGTCAACATTCCTCTTTATCTAGTACTTGCTTACAAAATCTTTGAAGCAATCTACATTTGTTGGACCCCCTTTCCACAACCCATAAGGAGTTTTGTTACTGTTTGACCTAAGGAGGACCCTGTTGGTCAAGTATATTGTTATTTGATCAACTTCTCCCCAAAAGGGATTTCGACACCAACCTCATCCATCATAGCATGTGTCATTTCTTGTGTCAACTTGTTATTCCTCTCCATGACACCATTCTATGAAGGTGTTCTAGCAATAGATTATTGCCTCTTAACCCCATGCTACTTAGAAAAATATTCAAGTTATTTAGAAATCTACTCACCTCCTCTATCATATCTTAGCTGCTTGACCTGTAAGTGCTTCTAATTATCAACTAATTCCTTGAAATACATAAACTTTTTGAAAGATTCATAATTTTCCTTCATGACCATGATCTAGGTAGCTCTTATGCAATGATCAATAAAAAAGATGGAATTCCTTTCTCCTCTTGGGATTTTCTTCCTTATAAGTCCAAAAATGTTAGTATGCACTAACTCCAATGGTGTAGAGGTCAAATACTCCTTAGTATTGAGCTACACTCTTGTTTTCTTCCCAATCTAACCTGACTTGCATAGAGTGTTTTTTTTTGGACAATTTTGGGAAGCATCTAATTGCTCCAATCTTGTTGATATTGACTATATTGTAAAAATTGACATGACCCATCCTTCTATGCCATAGACATGAGTCATTTATCTTACTCATGCAATTAGTTACATCTAGTTTCTTCAAATACATACATACATCTATATATATATATATCTATATATCTATATATATATATATATATATATATATATATATATATATATATATATATATATGGATAGATAGATATAGATATATATGTATATATGTTGCTATCATTTATAATTTATTTTTCCACCAACCTTCCTTCTTTTGAATTTACGATTTCACTTTATTTGGATCTGAAGATCACAACATCCCCATTATCACATATCTAACTCGCACTGACAAGGTTTTATTTCAATCTATCAACAAAGAGCATATTCTTGGCCTTAGTGGCTTTATGGAACCTTATAGTCCTTTTTCCTTGGATACGTTCTACAACATCATTTCTGAAGCTAACATTTCCTTTCTCATACTCCTTTATATGTAGTAATTTTCTCTTACCACCTATCATGTTCTTGGAACATCCACTATCTATAAGGAAATGCTCATACCGATCATGGGCTATCAATGCCAAATCACATTTTTTAGATTTATCAGATTTCACTTTCTTTCTTCTCACCACTTTCTACTGACTTGGATTCTTTTGAGTATGCTACATGGAAGAACTTGATAAGCTATATTTTCATTCACTTTCATTATGAATAGAGTTGCTACATCTGAAACACTCAAAAACATTCATTAGTGGAGAAAATTAATTTCTACTATTATCATTCAAGCTATTAGGGCCTTCATTGTCTCTAGATCTATCAACATTTCCTTTTGGAAACAACTTCATTATAAAATTGATGTCCTTGTCCCCAAAATTATGACATGTAAAGAAATAACCATAAACTAAATTTAGATATCGTAGATTGTGTTGCCACCATAGGGAAGTTGGAAGATGTCTCTTGTTTTACTTGCTAATATTTGGAATCTCCATGATGCTTTTCTACTAATTTGATTGGAGCACCATTGTCTCATTTTCTATTTTCGATGGCTATGTTATTCATTTGACCATCTTTTCCTTTCAGAACATTTTACTAACTAGAGATTTATTTATTCCTGGTATCTTATTGAGGAGATTCTAACCCTAATCTAGTTTTTTCATTTGGAGACCTTTCCACATTGATAATGTCCTTTAAGGTTTGAGATCCATTCATAAACTTTCAATTCAAATATGATTAAGATTTTTTATTTTTTAGATAAGACCTTAAGGCAATAATTTATTTCGAGTTTGTGGAAAAGAATTTGTCGATACCCTAGTTGATAGGTGAGAACTTCTTCCTTGCTTTTTCCTTACTCCATCTATGTTTTGAAACAAATTATGTCTTCTTCATGAGAGCATTGAATCTGAATCCCACATATCTTCAATTTTAGTGATTTATTCTCTACCTTCAACTTGACCAAGTTTTTTTGCTAATTCATTAGCTGCTGACTTTGAACTTTTCAAGCTCTTGTACTAGTGTCTTCAAGGACTCGTAAAAAAATATGAGACTTTCCTTATTTCATTCTACACATTTCCTCTGAGAATTTGTTCTTATTTATTTCCTTTCTTAGCTCATCTAATGCACTAAGGATCTCTCCTTTATTACCTATCTCTGCTTCTTTAATATCAAGTTTGTATTTGGATTCAAAATCCATAAGAACATGTTCATTGTGGTCCTCCTGATATGATGATGGTTCACTACTATCTTCTTGAGAGTTGCATTGCTTTTTGGAGTAAAATCTATTTTCCTTTTGTTATTTACCTTTCCAATACCTTTGACTTTTATTCTTTCCCTTCATGTCCTTTTGCTTCTTCTATTTTCCTCCCCTTGTGATATGACACCCTGTTGAAAAATTTCGAACCTTTCCACAATCAAAACATTTGAAGGGAAGTTTTCCTTTGCATTTTCTACAACCCCATTCTAGCATCCTAGCAAACTGAGGAAATCCTTGACCTAATTCATTGTTGGCATATATTTCTTCTTCCTTGACTTTCTTGGACATTTTATTGACTTTCTTGGAGTGCTCTTTGACTTTCTTATAAAATTTTAATGTTGCTTAACTAGATTGGGATTTCTCCTCTCCAATTTTCATCTCATATGTCACAACAGTCTGAAGAAGTTATTCCCTTTTGAGAGTTCTCATATATACAATTTCCTCAATTGTAGAGACCTTTGGATTGAACCTTGATTGCAAAGATTTCAAAATTTTCTGAGTAATAATCTAATTTTAAAACGTGTCATATATACCCTTGATCAAATTAATGACTTCCTCAAACTTGGAAAATATTCACCAATTATTTTTTCTTCCTTCATCTTTAGGCTCTCAAACCTCATTTTGTGTTTTTGGAGATTCACCTTCTTCACCTTCTCATTTCCTTCTTATTTTTTTTTGTAGCATGTCACATACATCCTTCATTGACTCATGATGCATAACCTTAGTAAGATCATTCTTACTAAGTCAAGCCAAAATAATATTTTTGGCCATAGAACTCTTTTGATAAAAACTCTTCCCATTAGGATCCATAGGAAGTGTATATGAAATGATGTATCTTAACACCATAGTGGCATAAACATCAACAACCAAGCTTGTAAAAATTCCTTTCGTCCTCATCCTCCATAATCCAAAATTGTCTCCATCAAAATAAATAATTTTAACATCTTGACTATCCATGATCTTTGAATTTGGGCCTTTCACGTGTTAAGCTACAATCAAAGGAGTTTCCTATGATACCAATTGTTAAAAGCTAGAAATACTAATGGAGGGTGGTGAATCAATATTTCATGAATATTACAATTTTTGACAAAATAACAAATTTTCACAATTCAAAGTTTGACAACACAAGTAAAGAATTATGGACAAATAACATCGCATGGATACACCGATGTTTTAAGTTGAAAAACCTTTTGGGGTAAAAAAACCACAGAACTATTTAATCCTTCTTCTTCTCTTGATCCAGGTGGATATTGGTGGTCACTTGCCTATTCCGCTTGCACCCCAAAAAAATTTTCATTTTAGTTTCGTAATTTCCCACACAATTTCCTATTTCAATAGTTTTCTATTTTTGGCACCTTTTCAATTCCTGGAATTTCAAAACCATTTTGAGGCCTTAGATGATTTTTTTGGGGAATTGGGAAAATGTGAGGCAAATAATAATGGTTGTATTAGGAATTTGTTTTCCTTGGATAGACCCTTCTAACAGGCTATCATGCATGTGAAACGAAGATCATATGCCAAAGTTATGACCCGTAGAAGTTTACATTCCAACTAAACCCATCAATGCCCACAAGCTTTTGGCGCTTCATCTTTGGATTATGTTTTTGGATGTTAGGGTTTATAATTTTTTCTTCATGATGAAAGGGAATTAGTCCCTCATTATAACTTATTTCATAAGGCATGTAGTTGTCACATCTCTTCTCACAGATAAGCTACCAATTCCTAAGTTAGTTTGTTTCCTTTCTACATGTAAACAATTTTGAACATTTACTATTTATTAATTGAAGTTCTATTTCATTGTATCTATATGTTTTTGTTTAAATATGTCTTTCATTTTCATTCCTTTATGAATCTATATCATTGGTATCAGAGTGGTCTTCTCTTCCTCTATTTTTTTGTGCATGTCCCCACAAGGTTAGTGTATATGAAGTTGGGACTTGATTTGGTTGGACCCTTAAAATACTAACCTTCCTGACCCCAATCACCTTCCATGGCAGACTAAAAGAAAGATGAGGTAGTAGGATATTCTTTCAAATTGTTACTTGAAGAGGTTCTAGAGTGAAAAAGGAACGAGATGATGGATAATTTTTTCTAAATCCTTCAACATATCGAAGTGGGTGAAGCATCCTCTTCCAATACTCACTTCATAGGTCCCACCACATTTAACGTACAAGTTAACTTTGAAATTACTATATTTGAAGGCCAAATAGATGTAGTCTATCTAGATAGATGGCTAAATCTATTGGAAAGATATATTTTTGTCCATAATTTTTTTGATAGGGAAGGTATTACTTTTTCACTCCTCGAGGCTAACCCCCATGTTAAGGACTAGTGGGAAATTTACTCTGAGCAGAGTGACAAGGAGGAAGCCTCACTACTTTTAGCCTCACCCACTTGGATTTCCAATATTTCATCGAGGAAGAATATTAACCTATCATGAACTATGAAGAAAAGTACATAAATGGACCACACTACGACAGGAAGGGGACCAGAATGTGCTAAAGTTCATGAATACTTTTATACCCTCCACACGAAGATGGATATCAAGGAATCTAAGCGGAATCTAATACTCAAGTATTCTAGATTTTTGCATAAATACATCCTTGAAGAAATGAAGTTTCTAGACATATCCTTGCTTGGTGCAACATATTGATATGTTGTTAAGATGGAGCAGAAATTTAAAAAAAAGAAGCGAGACTTTGGATTTGTGAACCAAAGAAGGGAAAAGGCACCTCCAAATCATATAAAAAATGACATATCCAATGTGGAGGAAATGAGGGCAACCCATCAATTCCCTAAGGAATGAATAACATGGAAAATAATAAGAAGGGTGTACTAAAGTGGTGTGAATTCCACAAGAGCCCCACTCACACCACAAATGGGTATCATGCCAAGTAGTCACTTGTGGCCAAGCTAAAAGCTTAAGAGTTAAATGAATACTCAAAATCCCATCTAGAACCTAATAAGGGGTGACATATTATTGATATGAAATGCATTTCCGTCATTGCCACCACTAAGGTGCAAAACATTCAGCTCAAAGATCAAGAGGAGAGGGAGTGTCTTTTATACTCAGAAATATGGGTGAAGGGTTCACTAGTGTAGCTAATTGGTGATAGTTGGAGGAAAAAGAACCTCCTCCGAGTAAAGTAATTTAACAACAACAACACATGTGCAACCATACACCATCAGGTAGCTCCACCAAGGGTGAGATCTCCATGTCAGCCAACAATGTTGCATTCCATACTAAATTAACCCCTTCATGGATGAGTTACTATGTGATGCTTTTGTCCTTGAAGTATGTGATGTTTTATTAGGCCACCCATACTTGTTGAAGCGACATGATCTATTTCAGTATAGATCTTGTATTGTTATTACTTTGGGTAGAAATAAATACAGGATAACATAGGTATATCCACCTAACCCCATTTCATTGATCTATACTAAGCAATGTAATAAAATCAATTCTTAGACCAGGAAATTTGTTTTCTTCTTGATTCACTATTAAGGTAAGGGGAATATCATGACCACATCCATGGATCCCAAAAAGGGTTCCTCCATGTACCAAAATCATGTTTATAAGGTCATGGAAGAGTAGAACGACATCTTCTCCTCACCCACAAAGGTACCCATGCACTTTCAAGTCAAACATTCAATCAATATGACTCCCAGATAACCTCTACCTAATGGTCCAATATACTTCTAATATCTTCTAGAAAATGACGAAATCAAGCGATAGATCCAAGAGTTTCTACCAAAAGGGAAAATCTGACCAAATTCCTCACCTTCTGGGAGCCCAATTGTACTCGTGCAAAATAAATATGGGACCTGAAGACTCTACATGGATTATCGAGCACTGAATAAAATCATTTTCAAGAACAGATACACGATCTCATGGATTGATGGCCTTCTTGAACAACTCAAGGAGGATAAGTAAATTAGCAAGATTTATTTGAAGTCTCTCTATCACCAAGTTCCAATAGAACTAACAAATATATGGAAGACCGCCTTCAAATCTAAGGAGGTTCTCTTTGAGTGGTTGGTCATGCCCTTCTGATTGAAAATTTTCCCAACAACTTTTATGTGGATGATGAATGACATCATGAAACCTTTCACCAACTCATTTCAGTTTATATATCTAAATGGCATCCTTGTATTCAGTAAGATTTGGGTAGATAACTTGCAACATATTCGGTAGGTTCTTTAAACCTTGGGACAACACAAACTATGTTCCAACTTAGAGAAATGCTCCTTTCACATGAACCAAGTCCGATACTTGGGCTACATAATTGATGATCAAGGAATGCATGTGGATCCAACTATGATTGAATTCATTCAGGATTAGATAGATCTGATGACTCTAACAGAGCTACACAAAATTTTGGTGCTTTCTAATTTCTATTGAAGGTTCGTTTTTGGATTCTCTCATATCTTGGATACCAACTCCTTAGGAACACTGAACCATGTTGTGGCATGGTCAAAGAAAAACCATGCAACAATTTCTATGGTGTTGTTGTATTTTAGCATGGCCTCTACCCATTTGTTGAAATAGTCTACGACAACCAAAATGTACTTATGGTTTTCATATAATGAGGGGTTATTGGTCACGAAGTCTATGCCCCATTTGCACAATGGGCATATGACGATGACTAGGTTTAGGGGAGATAGTGGGACTTGAGCCTTATGAGTGTATCATTGACACCTCTCACATCTATTGACTTCTTGAATATATTCATGGAAATGGGTGGGCCGGACTTAACTAACACAATGGAATTTTTAAGCGGTGGCCATCCCTGAGAGGTGGCCACTGCAAAACCCACTATGGAAATAATTTAACACCTTCTCAACTTGTTCGTGAGTAAGGAACCGATGAAGTATGGTGTGGATGACTTGTCGATAAAGGACATCCCCCAAAAGAAGGTATTGGGAGTCTTGATGGCATATGCACCTATATTCGTCATGAGTAAGCTAAGGTTTGAACTTCTAAGTTTGTAAAAAGAGGAGGATGTCCCTGTACTAGTGGTGATTTGTTGAAACTAAGGACATATGTTAATATGGGAATGCATCATTAAAGAGGGGTCCTTGGGTCATTGTTGTGAGATAAATGACGAACTCAGCAAGGGTAAGGGACTTATTTCTCTTGGGGCGAAAACTAAATATCAAATTCTTGTAGAATAATGACCCATTGAGCATATTTATGGTTCATTATATGACACATGAGAAAGTATTTCATAGGGGTCTATTTTCTATTATGGTGGTGGTTTGTAGGATTATGTAATGCCGAAGATTTTGTATTGAGTGGATGAGGGCCAAGCCTATTTTTTCGGCTGACTTAATGCAGGCCCGGAGAGGTTATTGATAATGTAGTAGATTACGTTCTCTTTATTATGAGGTCCTTCTTCGACTAGTACCCCAACAATCGCTACTTTAGATATTGAGAGTTAAAGGGTATAGTCCTTATTATGGTTAGGATCTCTAATCAAATGTGCCTGAGACAATGCATATTTTAGGGCTTCAAATGCATCTTGTCCCTCCTCGTCCCAGTGGAAAGGGATATCCTAATAAGGCAGGAGTAAGAAGCCTTGTGCACAAGTGGAATAATCGAGAACAAAGCGCCATAAGAAGTTGGCCTTACCTTGGAAGCTTTGAAGCTTCTTTAAAGTTTTTGGTGGTGAAATTTCCTTAATAGATTTGAATTTGAGAGGGTTGACTCTAATACCTTGTTGGGAGATGAATCATAGTGGTCATCCCGCATTAATACAAAAGACACACTTGAGAGGGTTCAAGCACAGGTTATATTTTTGACATCGTTGAAACACTAGGTGAAGGTCCTCCAAATGGTCATCACACATTTTGGATTGTACAGTAAGGTCATCCAAATAAGCAAGAATGTGATGAGCTAGATCATGGAAGATATAATTCATTGTTTGCTAGAAGGTAACCCCAACATTTTTGAGGCCAAAGGGCATCACTCGATAGGAGAATGTGCCCCATGGGGTTGTCAAAGCTATTTTGTACTAATCAATGCAACGAATATAAATTTGATTTTAGCCAGAGAACCCATCGATGAAGAATAGGGCCTCATGTACTACACAAGCATCGATAACTTGATCGATGAAAGGTGTAGTGTAATTGTCGTTAGGATTTGATTTGTTCAGATATCAAAATTCAGTACAATCTCATATGGTGCCCTATTATTTCATGATGCATACAACATTATAAACCCAAGATGTGTAAGTGATAGGATAGATGATACTATCTTTGTAGAGTTTCTCAATTTCCTTCTTGATCACTTCTACCTTAGAGGGGTGAAAATGATGTTATTTTTTCCTAACAGGATAAGAATTAGGCTAAGTGTCAATGTGATGTTCCAAAATTGTGGGGCCAATGCTTGTCATGTCATAGTAAGCCCATGAAAATATATCCCTATATTTTTGGAATAGGGCATTGTATGATACCACCTCATTCTGGTAGAAATCTACTCCCAACGGGAACTCTTCAACTATGCTACGTTTATTTGAAATCTTGACCTTAATGGTAGGTGAAATATTTTCCATGATCCATTCCTCAAATGCATCAGGTGCCGGGAGGAGATTCCTAAACCAATCTACATGTCATGGAGGTAGGAAATCTTTTTATTATACGATGCAATATATGATGGCTACATGTGTCAGGAGATACAAATTATTTTTTAGGTAGAAATTACGAGCAATGGTGCATGGCATCCGATGGGCATTCATGTTTCGTCATGGCTTTTATAATATCTTAATATAAATGGAAAATACTATATGGCATTGAATTAGGTTGTGTCGAGCCTTAAGGTTGGCGTTCAAACATAGTTCTGTTGGTCGACAAGCAATAATAGGTTTCGGTGGATGATGCGATACAACCTATCCAAGTTGACACTGTGCAGATAGGATGGTGTTGCACTTTTGTTAAATGTACCACTGTTGTGTTGGGTTTAATAGTCTTGACACCAAAAAATGATGAGAAAAAACATGAATCATGGTTCCTACAACTGAGGAAATAAATTGTAAGTGATGTTGTGTGTTGTCAACATTAGGTGGTGGTAGAATTTCCATAATGGATGGTTGATAATGAATGGAAGGAAGTTCTTATAAATTGGGTGGTGTATGAGGGGAAAATTTCTCTTCCTTGTGAGGAGTTTCATGTTGAATCCTACGTTGTCAAAGTGTTTGTAACATATGACATGTCTCGACACTATGATAGGTACTAATGTAAATACTACACATAGGACTAGTGCTGACACTAGAAATGATGTGAGCATAAATATCCTCCATACTGTGAGATGATGACACTTGATTGGTGTCATGAGGTGGTGATGTCCTAGGAGATGACAACTTCTAGATCTTAGTATCACCATGACGTGACATCCTAGTGTTGGTTGGTCTTAATGCTACTCTTGCTACTTTAAAATGTGGAAGGTACTGACAATTCCACATATGATGTGATCTTTTTGTCCAAGCGGCCTGAGATAGTTTGGTCTTTTCACCTAAAATAGACTGATGATGGTGAGAGGAGATTTGTTGATGGGTTATGGTGGAACTATTGGTGACCTTCTTCCCTCAAACACACATAAGATGGACCTATATTCTTCATTCCCTTGTGGTGTGGTGTGATCTTATGATTTAGTATCTGATCCAACTAAATCAGAATTCTTAGTGATGAATTGCTGCATGAATCCCAACATCGCACTGGATTGGGGAAGATGGTGGCAATGTCGCACGTGATGTTTTCTTGCACAAATTTGGAAAGTATTACATTTGTGAATGGTTCTTCTTCTTTGGGAAATGTGGGTAACCAGATAATTCAGTTGAATGCCCATAATTCGGGACATTGGTCTATCAAGTGGTATGGTTTGTCGCATAAAGTGCACGTGGAGGTATTTTGGGGTTTCACTAATTCTAGTTTCCTCTGAGCATGGCGGGAGGTTGAGGGACTAGAAGAGTGACAGGAGGAAGAAGCTTGTTCCTTCATGACATAAAAAATGGTTTTATACCCATCATCTGTTGGTAATAATGGGATATTAGTTTGGGTGAGTGCTCCTAACAAATCTTGATATTGAGGAATTTTAGGGAAATGATGAGAGTGATGCATGTATTCTGCGCATATAGGGCATGCAAGGATGGTGTGCAATTCCTTATAACACGTGATTGTTCTCTTTTCTCCAACAGGAGGAGGAGAGTTCACTGGCACTTTTGGTGCATGCATAAGAGATTTGAGCTCGTCTAACTCAAGGCACATATTGGTGGGGCCTAATAACTTCACACAAAGGACAAGGTGGAGGTACCATAGAGGATGGAGAATTTGAAGTTTCTGCCTTATTTCATTTTCTCTTATCCCTTTTTTGGCACCAAATGGAGTTAGCGTTGACACTACTTGTTGTGGGGTGTTATCTTGAGGAGGTATAAGAATGACGCCTGTTACAGTGATACTTGATATTGCTGACATGGTCTAAGGGGCCAAATACTAGACTGATATCACTAGAGGGATATTGGGCAACGAGAGTGTTGTAATGAATTTTTGCAAGAAAAAACTAGGTGGGGGGGGGGGAAATAATGGTGTTTGGGTGATAACACATTGTAAAAAATCAGGATCAGGAAAAACATTGTTGTTGGAATCTGAAACTAGTTCTTGATCTTGAGGGCTACTTTATGAACTCATCATGCACACTGGTGCTCCTGTGGCTGGAGAAATATCCTCTATCATAGGCGGGTCTCTTGAGAATTTCACTAGGAGTGTTGATAGCTTAAATTGGCTAGGGCCGAATTCGGTGTAAGTTGTGACCAATTTGGGAGAAGATGCAATGAAAGGTAGCACATCATCAGGTGTAGTTAATTTCTTCTTCTCATAATATGTGAGTTGGTCTATTGTAATAATTATTTTGTAATAGGGGGACATCATTATCCTAAATATGGAATAGGGTACTCTTGAAATTTGTGTACATATAAATTCGACCCAATGAGGCATTGTAATTCAATTGTGTGTCCAATACTTTGACGTCTATTAGCATGTTTTTTCCAGCAAGTTGTTCTGGAATGCCTTGGTACAGTCCTATGGGAACTGAATGGCATTCGTCGTACTCTCTAAGAGTGATATCAGAAGGTTTGCAGTTGGGGGATTCAAGTTTTTTCCAAACTCATTTGGACATTATACATGTGGATTCCCCTTCATCGACTATGCAATGATGGATAGTGGTATTATGGCCTGAGACTAGGATTTAAAAAGTGATGGCTGATGGTAGATGTGGCATGGATTTATCTAAGTCAAAGACCATTAGGTAAGAATCGCCGAGATTGATTTCTCCAAATGTGGAAAGTAAGACTTTCCATTGGGTTGGGTTGTTAGCATATTCCGACACATAGGAAATAGTTAAGTATAACTTGGTCTAATGTAGAGTTAGGTAATTTTTTTTCTTTACTATGTAATTTTGTAACTTAGAATCTGAGGGTCACGATATGTTCTAGACATCAAGTGATTTGACGGTTCATTCTCTCCCCGATATTACTAACAGTTGATCTGTGGCTTAGCACCTGATTGGTCCATGATATATATTTAAAGAGCATGGAGGGTCATTTTTAAGGTGACCACTCATGAGATAATCTTATGTAAATTTTATTTCTTTTATTAATAGATTTCCTAAAGTGGCTGCGTTGGCTCAGGCCATGGATTGTTTCCCTCCTTAAGCATTTTAACCATGTCAAGAATACTAGTGTACTAATCTGTGATATGTTTATAAGAGTTGTCATTTAGTGTTCTATCTAAGGAACTTACCCTGTAAATTCCTACATGGTATTAGAGCTATTTTAGGGCTGCATCTGTTGGTGATCCAAATATGAAGCCGGTACAACTGCATTCGACTGTCGTTTCCTAGATCTACTATTTCTAACTAATTTTAGGCCAAAGGGACTACTCTATTGTGTTAGGAGCATCTATTCCAGTGAGGAACCCCTTTCGTTTCATGTGAAAAGGTTTATGGTAGCCCTAGCTACGTCGTCTTTATGATATCAAGGTATATAGTCTTTATTTCCAGTTTTAGTTATTCATCTCTCTATTTATTTCATTTTATTTAGCTCTTTGGTTTCTATTACCAGATGTATAAATTTCATTTCTACATATGCTCTTTGCCCTGTGACTCTGCTCAATTTGGGTAAATCAAAAACAAAAATGAAGGATTTTTCTATTACGTACGCTCTTTTCCGCTGTGCCTTAGTGTGATCTCTAAAAATTAGAAAAATTTAGTAAAATATTTAGTTTCCGGCGAAAGCTAACTTCAACCCATAAGGTTTGGTTTTTTTTTGCATGTTTGTGTTGGTTTGTGTGTTTTTTATTTTGTAGGAAAAAAGGGTTTTTTCAATTAAGCACGCACTCCAAACCTTCAGTGACTAAAAAAACAAAAAAACCCTTCCTCTTTTCCAAAAATTACTAACCTTTTAAACTAGCTCACTTGGTCTAAAGTTACTTTATGAGAATAGGGGTCATGGGTTCAAGTCTTTATTTTTGTCGAGTTATTTTTTCAAAAAACACATGCATCTTATGTTTGAAAGTTACTTTACATTAAAATTTTCTCACCCATTATAAAAATTGATTCACTTATAATTCTAAAGTCTATTTATCTTTTATCTAAGTTACAATTTAATGGGTAGTTCATAAAGTACCATTGTAAAAGTGACTTTCACTTATTTATAAAAGTGGGTCACATATGTTTTTTAAAAATTAGATTAAGTTTGGAAATGGAGGGGAAGGGTGGGGGGAATTTTAAAAAAAATATAAGATTATCATTCACTTCCTTACATTCATGTACTTCATTGACATCTTCAACAACTTTTCTTCAAAAAGCCATAACTTCTTCATCTGGAAGCTATTTTCAGGGTCGTTTATTTTAATCGGCTTAATTTTTTGAGATATTTTCATTGGAACACTTTGTTTCAACATCTACAACTTTAGTTTCTATTAAAATGGAAATTCCATGCGAAGTTATTCTTGACATCACCAACTACTTCCAATGGTTATCCTACATTATGTATTGACTTAGAAGTAAAGGTCTTTATAGAATAACCTCAGGCCAAGAATCTGAACCTAAGATGAAGATAAAGAATCCAAATGGAAAAATAGGCAAGATCAAGCACATGGGTTGATAAGGATTTTTACCTCTCCAGACCTTCAATTCCATATCACAGAACTTGATACCCTTGATGAAGCAATGAAACAACTCAATAAAGTTTTTGGAGTTAAAAATGGAATTAGAGCCCATCAACTCAAAAATGAGTTTCTTACATTGGACCCAAATAATTTTTCTTTCATTGAAGATTTTTGGTCCAAGTTCAAGACCCTTACACTTCTCTTGGGAGGTGTTAAGGTTAAGAAAGAAGATGGTAGCCTTATCTATTCCATTCTTACAAAGTTAGGACCAACCTACTTTGTGTTTGTTTCCACCTTCCATTCTACTATAGAAGCCTTTATTTCTCAAGGAAAATCCTACAACTCCCCCTCTTTGGATGCCTTTGGTGACTCTTTAATAAGAGAACAAGAAAAACTCTTACATATTGGTATTCTTAATCTTGGAAACTCTTCTAAGAAAGCCTTAGCTATCCAACAGAAACCAAGTTCAAAGAATCCTTAGAAGCAACATCCTAAAAAGTATGGTCCTAAACCAACCAAGGGTCCTAAGCACTTTTAGTCTCAAAATGAAAAATCAATTCAACAAAATGATAATGAAAATAAAAACAAAGGGAAGAAGATTGATATACATTGCATCTTTTGTAATTGAGATGGCCACTTAGAATACAAATGCTTTAACAAGATGGATGCCTTGGAAGAAGCAATGAAGAAGCATAACATCCATTTGGAGCACTCTTCAACTTCAACTCCATCATCAGGAAAAGCACTTTCTGCATGTGGTTTTTAAGAATCTCGATCTGGTTATGCACTAAATGTGTCTTCTTCTTCTCATTCTCATGAGTGGCTCATTGATTTTGAAGCTTCTTATCACATGGCCAAAAACAAAGCCATGTTTTCTTCTTTAAATGATTGTAACACGAAAAATATATATGTTGATGATGATATATCTCTTAGTGTTGTAGGGACTCGAACTATTCATCTAGATTGTTATCACTTAGAATTTTCTCAAGGTTAAAGAAAGGAATTTCCGAGGTAACCACAAACTAATCTTTTAAGTACAAAATCTAGACAATCTATACTCAGAGAGGGCTCTCTCTTTATGATTTAGCTTTTCTTTGTGAGATATTAGGCTAGTTATGAAAACTTGGGGGGTTTTGATTTTGTTTGGTGGTGGAATTTAGGAGCAGATGGATAGAAAAAGATATTTCGAGCCTTTGGGCTATGGAGTCAACTGAGGATGGCTTAACTAGATCAGGTTGATTCAACAAAGGAGGGCTTCACAGGGCAAGATAGCTAAACAAGATACAAATGATAGCTTAAAGGGCGAAATGGTCTTGAAAAGGAGGAAGGGAATTTAAGAATCCTTCAACAAAGTTGAAGATGAGGGAAAGTGGGTGATCATTAATAGAAAGCAATTAAGAATTCTTTGTTAAATGGCCAGAGTGATAAACTAAAAAGCAGGGAGCAATTAAGAATTCCCTACCTATGATAGCTTAGAAGAAAACATTAAGAATATAAACGATTTTAAAGACAAAATGCAGTAAATATCTTTATGAAATATACTTTCTCGTTTATCATTCAAATATGGAACACATAGGAATATTTAAACGAGAAAACTATAAAAACATAAGATATAGAATACTTATTTGCTTCTCATTTGATACAGGTATCCTGTAAAAGTCCTTTGCTTAATTACTTTGTCCAGCCAACCATACAATAGTTGTTCAACAGATCTTCTATTCCAAAAGAAAGTGTCTACAGAAATGTCTAATAATCCACCATAAAATACTTCAAATGAAGAAGTATTTCTACTAATTGTAAACTGAAATATCTTGAAAAATATCAAGATTAGTTTCACAAATGTCTCCAAATGTTTACATTAATAGAACTTAAATAAAGTAAATTCAAAACTAATGAATATATTTGGCACTATTTATATGGATTTATGGTGAAAAAGAAGAGAAATGTGACTTTGATAGCAACTCTTAGTTGATGATGAAACATCCTAGTCACTAACTGCATCCTTCCATTGTTCATTCTGCCCCAGGAATTCTGCAAATTTAGGGTCTAATGCTACGCTTGTATATCTCAACTTGAGATAGATATGTAAAAATCAAAAGAGTTTATTGTAGATATGAATTCTTTTGAGATAAACCTCTCTTGGTTTCCCAAACTTTAGCTCCAATTATTCACAATATTCACTGCAAAAAGATGTCAAGCACAAGACTTTGCACAAACTAAAAAATAGGTTGTGAAGACATGCACTTATCTCCCTTTTGGTAATACCTATGTAAAAAGTGAGATATGTTTTCGTATATTAGCTAAAAACCTCCTCTAGTTTCTCAAAATACTTCTTCGATTGGCGACAACCATTTATGCAAAACTATGACTCAAACAGGAAATTTCTGAAGAATGTACCATTTTTGCTTTGATTTCGTCTTTTAACCTTAAATTCCTTTCAATTGTTTTTCACTTTTACTTTGGATAAACTTCATTGTAGCTGGTGAAAGTGTTGCATCTTTGTTTAACCCTTAATGTCTTCATGTTTACTTTTACTTTTTTACTGTTTACTTTTTACTTTTACCGCTTTGTTTTTCATCTGTCTTCACTTTGACATGAATTTATATGCTTTGTTTTGTAATTGTCTTCCTTGTTGTTTATCTTCATGCTAGATGATTTACTTGACTTGGTCTTCAATATGATACTCTTTAACCATGATACACTTTAACTATTCTTTATGGTGTCATTTTAACTTCCATCTCTATTTGAATAGATTTGATAACAATCTTAGAGTAAACAGGTCTTATGACTAGTATTAAGACTATTTATCCAAGGCTACGGTATTTTGATTACTTATTATGGAGCGACTGGTAATGGTGTACTGGTTGAATTGGAAGCACACCATGGACTAGAGTAGTGTCAGGAAACAACTTTCAGGGTGCTTGATGGTTTTGGGTACGAGTTGGTCATTTTCTACATACTAGTTGCATGCGTGAGTTTTTCAGAATAAGGACCAAAAATGGATTAACTTTGTTTTTATGCAAAGTCAAAAGTTTTGGTGAGTTTCATGACATGGACGGGTTACCTCAGCAGGGGTGACTTGACATTTTCTCATTAGCGGGAGGCGATAAGCAGGTTTCATCACACCGCTTGGGGAGGATAAGTGGTATTTGGGGGGAGCCACACGATTCCATATGTTGCTCGACACATAGCATCGGAACTGTTCACAAAACCGCTCACATTACATGCTGAAGGTCAACCAAAAGGCCGCGCAATATGAGTGAGGGTTGTCTGATTTAAAGGGTATGATCAGATAGTAGTCGGGGCAATGACATGACTAATGTATAATAGGGGCAGGCTCGATATTAATTAAAAGACTTAGTCATATCTGGGGTGATTTAATTGGTTGTTGAGTTATTAATTACTCTTGATGACTTAATTAATTCTCATTAGCATGGTGGAGTGGTTGGGTTCTTAATTAACTATAGATTAGCTAATTAATCCGATTTATTATTTGATTTATAGTTATATTTAACCATCAGGATGGGATATGTAAAAATTTGAGGTTTTGTCTAATATAATAATACGGGCGTGGGTAATGTTGTTTTATTCAGGAATTACATAATAATAATTGTTGAGGGAAATGTTCCCCTAGGGCTTTTGGGTGGAAACCCTAGTAGACTGAAAGTTATATAAATAGAGAAACACACATTCACTCAACCATTATGCTATTATAAGAAAATTTTGTAGTAAGAGGGGCGTACCTCAGGTCCTACGTTCGAGAAGTTCCTTTAGGGTCCAAACCCTTATTCAAGTCCCTTTCGCTCCTTTGTCCTGCAAAAAAACTAATTCCAAAGAATACAACAATATATGGACAAAGACTTATAAAGAAATCATCTTCATGTTATAAAGGAAGGTAGTTAGTTATGAACTTTAAGCAACCATTCACATATGAATTCAAACATGAATATCATAAACATAAAGAAGATACATATCATGAACCAAGACATGTTTCTTTATTATAGACAAATAGAATGTACAAAAGGATTAATATCACCTAAGTAACCTTTCGCAAGCTCCAAGAAAAGCATCCTTCCGGATCCTTCCAGCCTCAAGCGTTTAGCATATCTCCTTCCATGGCTCACTCCATGATGCCATAACTAGTGGATGAACATCAACGCACAAGGAAACAAGGGTTTCCTGTACAAATGGGGGAAGTGCAGAAGGCACAATGGTCTTCAAACCTGGTCAAGGGAAAAATATCAGTATAATAACCTTTCTCTCTCTTCTCTCCTCCTTTAGGCCTTCCCTTTGACGTATTTTTATACCTCTTCCAAGGTAGTTTTTTAGTTGGGAGTTGGTTGGGAACAGTTGGGCCATGGGCACTAACAGGTTATCAACAGGTAAAACCCGCGATCTCTGCCCGAAAATAAGGAGTTTATATTTTTTTAAGTGTTTTAATGCATATACGCGGGTTGGGTATATGCCTACCCACGTATAGACGCGTTTAACTCAGGGCAATGTCGCGTATAAGGAATAAAACACTATTTTTTAAATTTTGGACCAGGTCTGGAATGAGGGGTTGCCCTAGACCATGAGTGCAGCATCACAAACCATAATAGTGAGATTTGGAGCTATAACAGATACCCCCTAATATATGAGGTCAGAAGGGGTACATGATGGCCGAAATATATTAAGAAAGTACATGGAAAGGAAATCTGCCAAAAACCGAGGAGTACTTCACCATAATTCAGCCCGCCAAGCCACAAAAGGAGATCAAAAAGAAACACCATCTGAGGCCAGCATACCCATGCTCAGAAAAATCAAAGTATATCCGCATATCAAGTACAAGCGGATCCACTAAGTATACAAGTATAAATGACTGGAAAATACATAATGGATCATCTGATCATGATCGAACATGTATATGTCTGAATATCAAATATAAAACTGTCAATGATGCTGAAAGATACAATGGATCACTGATACCTAAGACTGATCCCAAAAGGTACCAACTGAACATGATGGAAAATGATGGTACTACACTGCAAACTTAGGTGCCAGCATATAGAATTTCGCCATAATTGACTGCAGCATATAAGGTGGAGTGGTATCAACTAGCAGCAAAAGGAGCAACTCTCAAGTGAACCAATGAATGCTGATACAATATGAGGTCTTCACCGACCGCCGTGGTACATTTCTACACCATGGGAATAAATGATCTGAAGTCGACCATGTGAGAAATCATTTGATTACCGGTCATTGATGTATACCGTTAACAAATGCGAGACTACTCACCGATAATGATAATGAGCGTCAAGGTACCCAGTACAATCCTACAAGTGCGAATAGATGCGCTGGAGTCGAACACCTGTGAGAATCTATCAATCAGGAGACAATGATGATTTCCCACTGTCAATAGTGAAGGATCTACCACTAATGACTGCAAACCCCAAGGTACTTCCAAATGGACTCTAGATCTTTGCCCCAGAGCAATGAGTCGGAGTCGATAGGGAAAGATCTGCTAGAAGGAAGGCATTAAGGCATCCTTCATCAATCTAATGTGAGTGTAACCCGTAGGCCAATAATGTGGAAGGAATCGGACGAAAGAGATGTAGTAACCCAACCGAAGTACGTTTCTAGCATACACAAGATGTGGCTAGCGCACAACAGAAACCCTCTGAACCAACCAATAATGAAAGCTGACACAGAGGCGAGGTATCCACCAATAGGGTCAAATGGAAACCAAGGTACTACACGAATCCCAATTTGTGATAATGTAAGCTGACGTCGAACACAAGGGAAACCACTCAGTCAAAGACCCATGATACTGATCGATGCTGAGCACAAGGTAACGTATCAACAATGAAAATAGGGCCAGGGTGCAGCTCTAGGCCTGTCCTCAGAGCAAGATGTCGTCGTCGATAAGGACAAGACCCGCTAGGAAGAAGTCAATGGAGACCTTCTCAAACCGGCACGAGTAAAGGACCAATATAACTGATGTGATAATAGACATGATACTGACAACCAGGGATGGCTGACTGAAAAATGAGTCAAGAGACACTGCAGAGAGGCTGACTCAGGCTAACTTCCCTTGAACAAAAGCACGACTCAATGTGACTATATGGCAACATATGATGACTCTGTATAAGTTCGTCATGCAGGAGGCACGAACGAACCCTCCATATGATTGGAAGAGATAACCAATTGAGGGAGAACTGTTTCAATAACAAGGTTAAGGCGTACTTAAGTCAAACTAAATCCCGCCCACATGGAGGAGACTTTGTTTTGAGTGCTTTGTTCAAGGGTGACATGACTGACTCTAGCTCCCAATAATAAATGGAAATACTATCCCATTCCCGCTCTTTTTGGAATATTAATTTTTTTTTGTCTTTTTCTGTTGAGCTTGAAAAAGAATAAAAGAATGCTATGGTATAGTGGAAAGAATGAGTGTCGATGAAACGGATGATCTAGTTCCTAGGAATGGAACATTCCTATGCTCAATGCAGGGAGGCAAAAATTGGTCATTGACACTCAAAGGTGTGTTCCTTCCATGGATCAAGGTGTGTCAAGTTGTAGAAGTCAAAGGTGTGCAAGGTTGATTTTGCAGTCGTTGTAGTTAAAAGTTGGCTTAAACACGAGTCCAAGTGAAGCCGACTCTAGGCCAACCGGTGCAAATGGTCAACATGTGATGCAGTAGTATAACTCAACACAAAGGAGCCTCTAGGGTATAAGGCCAGAACAAAGCGAAGAAGCTAAGAGGAATGAGTCTTCAACGCATAAGTCATGGCAGGACTACAAAGGACTCCCGAGCCTACTCAAATTGAAGCAACATGCGCAACAAATGTCAGTGAGGTGCTAACTATGATGCCCATGTAAACGATGGCTCTACCATCATGTCATGATTTTAAAAATCAGCGAGTGAAGATGGCCTACGAACCATAACACGATGGGGTTGATCCTATGGCAGATGTATCGGCTGGTGGAGGCTAGTATGCATGATGCAACGGAAAAAATGATGTCCCTAACCTATATGTTAGTGAGAAAACGATACCTGCCATGACGGGTCAACAGTCATGGAACCGTCTCGAAACAGTGGAAAATGTCGAAAATGTCCTGAAAAGGAAACCATTCTTGACATTTCAAGCTCCCAAGTTAAAAGTGACATGAGGCCAAACAAGATAAATTTTGAAAAAAGTTTTCATTTTCAAAACTTATAAAAGGGATTTTGGACTCACCATTTTTACCAATTGAGTTGGAGAGCAAAGGTTTGGAGCAAAAGGAACAAACTTCCCGTGTACCAAATTCACCGTTCAAATTCTTCAAAAATCTTCCAGGTAACTCTTAAACTTAGCTTGCAATTAATTGTCACTAGTTTTAAGATTTTTCATTGATGTTTCACCGTTGAACTTTTGTTCAAAATTTCATCGCGGCGTATACCCGGGTTGGTAATATGAAACCCGTGTACATGCAGGCCCTATTCGCGACGGCGTTTACAGTAACCCGCGTATACATCGTGAACCAATTTTAACCAAAAACTAACAGTTAGAACTCATTTTTTTCTCAGAATGCTGGTCACATGGCATGAAAGAGAACATGCAGCGGTGGATAATGAAGTTATGAATGATCCTCAAGCCTTGGATGCTTTACGGGGATGCGGCTTGCCTAAATTCTTCAAACTACCGAACATGAAAGCCAATGTACGAGTGCTTGAGATGCTCATTGGCTACTGGGACGTCAAGGAGGAAGCCTTCATGATTGATCAAATTCCACTCAGGGTAGAAGTGGAGGATATTTATTTTATCACGGGCCTTTCCCGAAGGGTATAGGTAGTACAGTCCCGAGGCAGGACATGGAGGAGTCTCACCATAGAGGACTACGTACATATATACTGCCCAGGACTACCCAAGAAGGTTGGGAGAAAGATTTCTATTGAACATGTGGCAAGTTTATCGCTGAGGATAATCTTGTTCACCATAGCTCGAGTGAATGGATCATCCTCTCTGCATCAGACATCACGGCTCACCATGAGCGTGGCAGTTGGTTGTCTCACTATTGTTTTCGACTGGTGTACTCCTCTTCTGGCCAGCATGAAAAGCCAGCTCACTTCTATCAGGAGGGGATAGACCAAGAACTTTGGCTACGGGACTATCTTGTGCATTTTCTTCTTCGAGAAGGTTCCCGCACTCTACCCGAGGGTAGCAGTTTCCGTCAGCACCCCACGCGATCCACGCATGGGCCGGTGGGTTGATCTGATGAAACATCTGGGGGGTGGGGAGGTCCCAAGGACTGCTTTCGACGATGATTTTTTCACCTGGTGGGATCAGCAGATCATCATTGTAGACGACTACCCCTATGCTGGGCTAGATTTCCGAGGAGATCCTGACCTAGCATTACCGCCAAACGCATCATGGGGCAAGATTGGTAAGGATTTTTTGATTTGATGATATTTTTTGGATTTTTCAAATATAATGATGCATTTTGAAAAGTATTTTTTGATGAGATTCAAATGACTACTATAATGATCATGATCTAGACATTGGGCCAGTACGACCAGATGGATTCCCGCGGCACAGACGGTGCGACCGAGGAGCCGAAGAGGCAGCTGTCGAGATAGAACGGACTCTACACAATGCCCAACGACACTTGATGAGCCTGAGCCGTCGAGTACCGATGGCTGCTATAGAGGACCTTCCTGAGGATATGCAATGTCATGTGGTTGGCATGCCACGTGACTGGGTTCGCACTTTTCGGCATGTAGCCAATGCGATAGTTACCTACTTGGCCGCTCATCCTGAGCCGGGGCATTAGATATGCCGGACATGATTATGGGCATTTTGAGTCCCAATTTTGTATTTTTCTGGACAACATATGTACACTCGAGATGCTTTATGATGAGATATATATATATATATATATATATATATATATATAATATATATATATATATATATATATAGTTAATTTTTTATGCTTGATTTTATGATGATGAATGATTGATGTGCCAGTCTAATGCTTGATTAGTGATAGAATCAGCTAACCAATTATGAGATCTTGGAATGTGCAAATAATTAATATAAACAAATGATCTTTGCAACAACCTCACCCTTAAATACTGGCAATATAAACATGGATCCCTTACCCGATAAATGTTGTTTAATTGTGACACTATCAATTGTGAATCGAGATAAACTACCAACGAGTCGATCTCGTGAGAGATTGCCTCGGATAGTAAATTAATAACGGTAGTATACTCAACCATATTATTTGAAGCGGGACCAATGCATATGCCTGTTCATACCATCAATTGACCAGTGGATAATAGAGTACCCAAGCTGCGGAAGCGAGATTCCGAGTGTGCCAACTAGCACCATCGGCGAACCCAAAATAGACCAAATCATCCATCAACAACTGCAACAACAGACCAAAAAGTGTTGATATCACAAAACTCTTGATGACATATTTACAAATATACATAATATACAAAGAAGCCATTGCCTAACTGCTACTTAAGCAAAGTATTTCTTTAGGTAGAGCCCGTTTTGGGGCTCCGCCAGCTTGTTTCCCTCAAAATTGATTAACGCATATGACCCTTTTTCTAAAACTCGTTTAATAATGAAAGGACCGTACCACTTAGGCTTAAACTTTCTTTCCCCCAAGGTGTCTTTATCTTGGTCATAGACCAAGACAAGGTCACCTTCAGAAAAGACTCAAGGATGGACAGATTTATCATAGCGCATTTTGACCCTTTTCTGATGAGCCTCATTCATCGTGGCAGCATCTCGACGCTGCTCATCGAGATGTTCCAAGTGAAGGAGGCGCTCTTCGACACTCGAAGTCTCTGGAAGGAGCTCTACACCTAAATTAAGAGATGGAATTTCACATTCAATTAGAAATATAAATTCCATCTTGTAAACCAACTGAAAAGGTGTAAAACCAGTAGCAGTCTTTATGGAGGTCTGGTATGCCCAAAGAGCCGAATACAACATAACTTGCCAATTGGACCGATTTTTGTCGATTGTCCATTGGAGTATCATCTTAAGAGTTTTATCAACTACCTCGACCTGTCCATTGACCTGAGGATAATAAGGAGATGAATGCTCTTGGCAGAAACCTAATTTAAGAGATAATTCAGACATTAGTTGATTCTGGAAGTGACTGCCATGATCAGTGATAATCTCTCTCGAGACACCGAATCTTGAGATAACCTGATTGAAGAGAAAGTAAGCTACCCTGTCACTATTGTTTTTATAAGTGGGCATGGCCTCGGCCCACTTCGTAAGGAAGTCTACAGCCACAATAATATACTTGTCATTCGCCGCTGAAGGCGGATTACAAGTTGTAAAATCAATACCCCACTTAGTAAAAGGACTGACGATGACAACAGGAAAAAGAGGAGCTGGATGAGCACGCATCTTTCAGGTAAAGATCCGACAAGGGTGAAAGCGTTTGATCACTTCCACACAGTCTTTAAAAAGTGAAGGCCAAAAATAGCCGGCACGTAAGATGTGCTGGGCTGTAGCAGGCCCGGATAGATGACCACCACAAGCTCCATTGTGGCAATCATTAAGCACTAACTCTACTTCCTCCAAGGTTAAACAACACCGAAGGATTGAATCAACCCCTCGATGGTATAAGGTATCACCAATGATAACATAATTTTTAGCCAGGTGACGTAATTTACGACGTTCATCCTTGGAGAAAGTAGAGGGGAACTTCGAAGTCTGGAGATAGACAATGATATCTCCATACCAAGGTTTGAATGAAGATATGAGGAATAAATGTTCGTCGGGAAGACTTTCCTCATATACAGTATCCTCTCCACAAGGCAGCTCAGAAATTAGCTCAGCGAAAACCATGGATTTCTTAGACGTGGCTGACAAGAACTAAAGATCAAATTCTTGCAAGATGACTATCCATCTATTATATTTCCCCCAATCACTCCCTATTGAGGACACATTGAAATGGATTGACTGCCGCTAAGAAAAAAGTTTTGCATAGCAAGATATAATGATGGAGCCGCTGGACAACATGGACAGCTTCTAAGGCCAACTTCTCAGCCGGAGAATAGCGAAGTTCATGACATATTAAGCCTCGACTCAAATAATAAATCACGTGCTCAGTGAGAGCATCATCCTCTTGAACGAGAACCATACAAATGGTTGATTCTGCTGCAGCGAGATATAAAAGGAAGTCTCTGCCATAATCTGGTGGACTCAAAAGCGGGGTTGAGACTAGTGCCTTTTTCAAAGCATCAAACGATCGTTGTGCAAGGTCGTCCCATACAAATGGAACTCCTTTCCGTAGCAAACACATGAACCCTTTAGTGATCTCGGCATAGTTCACTATAAACCGCCTTAAGAAATTAGCCTTCCCTTGAAGACCTTGAAGTTGCCTAATTGAGGACGGGGGAGGCAACTGAACTATTGCCTCAACCTTGAAGGGATCAACTTGAATCCCTTCATTTGAAACAATGAACCCTAACAACCGACCAGATGTAACCGTGAAAACGCACTTGTAGGGATTCAACCGAATTTTATAAAAATGACATCGCTCGAAAACCATCTGAAGGTGACCAGGGTGATCAATCCTCTTTCGAGAACGAGCAGCGAGATCATCTAAGTATGCTTCGATGACGTGCTTGATGTCATGGAAAGCATATGACATGGCCCGCTGAAAGGTGGCTCAAGTATTTTTAAGACCAGAAGGCATATTTCTATATGCAAAGGTACCCCAGGGACATATAAAGGCTGTCTTATGTTGATCTTTAGGACAAATAGAAATTTGATTATAACCAGAAAAACCATCCATGAAGGAAAAAATCTCATTACCGGCACACTCGTCGATAATCTGATCAATGAATGGTGTGGGGTAATTATCTTTGGGACAAGCCTTGTTTAGGTCCCTAAAGTCGATGCATACTCGGATTGTTCCTTGCTTTTTATCCATAGGGACTCCATTAGAAACCCAATCAGTAAGAGGAACAAGGTATATGAAACCCTTCTTTAGCAGCTTCTCCACTTCCACTTTGATAGTTGCTGCTTTCCTAGAGTTGATCGGCCGATGCCTTTGACGAACTGGTTTGGCATTTTCATACATCTTGATCTCATGTTGAACTATAGATGGGTCAATGCCAGGCATTTCTTCATAAGACCAAGCAAATACATCTCGAAATTCCTTGAATAGGTCGGTGTAAATTTGAATTTCTTCATGGGAACACTCAATTCTGATGAAGAGATTCTCGATTGTGTTAGGCTCCCTAGAGATGTTTATAGGTGTTGTTTTTGAAATCACCGACATATTACCTTCAGCACGAACATGTGCTGGAGCCAAAAGATTTGACACCGTACAAACATCACTAGTACAGAGCTCCGAGAATCTAGATTCTACCTCCTGCAATGGAGGAAGAAAGTATGAATGATGGTGTAAATATTCCCAAGGTTGATCTATACCCATCATTGCTTCGAGGATTGCTTCTTCCGAAGGTAAAACTGAATCTAAGAAGTCCAAAGCAGAGGTAGAATCGAGGCTCCAAGCCGTGGCCACATCGCCATATAACCCCTCTTCGGAAAAAGGAGTAGAATGGTTGTCTGCAGAGTTGACGATAGACTGATATCTAAGCTCAGCTATAGATATAGTAAATACCATTCCATTCCCTTGTCCTTCAACTAATGTGGTCGTAGGTGTAGGCAAGCTCCAAGGGTCTGAAAAATAATGAGTTCGAAAGAACTCTTCTCGAGGAGACTCCTTAGATGATGAAATGGCATTGATTTTGGCAATAGGAGAGGGAAACTCAAAAGTACCCATCAATGAGGAATACATCCCTACTCCTAGATTCTCAGTAGGTGGACTATCCACTAAAGGAACAGTAGAGTTGGAGCTTGCTTGAGGATCAATTGGACAATAATCCAATTGATCAACCTTCATGATTTTCCCCTCATGAGGAAAGCAAATGACATGAAAGAGAGTTGAAACAATGTCATCCATTTCATATACCCAGTTCCTTCCTAAGAGGAGATTATAGTCTAGGTTAGCATCTATGACTTCTACTTCAATATTAACAACTTTCCCCCCAACACATATAGGAAAGGCCGGGATAATCCCATGCAGCTTATCAGAATGGCCTTCCAATGCAGTCAAGACGGTAGGAGAAGGAACAGCCGAAGGCGATCCAATAGCCTTCCAACATGACATCTACATGATGCACGTGGAAGCCCCTTCATCAATAATGGTATGAAAAATGTTAATTTTCCGGTATGTAGACTTTATTTGAAAAGCCATATGATGAGGGAGTCACTTTTTGACATTTAACATGTTGAAAGTGAGCACTAAAGAATTAGTTGGATCAACTGCTCCAATTGCAGAAAGTAAAGCACTTCTCTGAGTTGGACATGACAAGAGAACCTCTAAAGTAGACATAGCGCACGGACTCTGAGCCAGATCCTCGGCAATGGAGTAATTCTAGGCGGCCCTAGCATTAGGATTAATAGTTGCGCATTTAGCGGAACCTTTCGGTATCCGTGGTATAGTCTCAACAGGGGGTCACTCGATATGAAGGTCAGTACTTCTGGGAACAGCCTTGTCCTTGGATGTTTCAGCTTCACCATAATCACGTGACTGAGTAGCCACATGGACGTTAGAACCCATCATGAAAACATCCGATGATTTTTCCCCTTCCTGGTTGCCCCCTGCTGAGGTTCCAGGATTTGAACTCGCGCCAGGAAGAAGTTGTTGCCCTTGGGGAAAAGGGTTGGTTAACACAACTTGGGAACTAGAAGTCCCTTGCTGCCCTAACAAGCACCAAGCATCTTCAATCTTGGGGTAAAGATGAGTTAAATGGTCTCCACTGCACAACTTGCATGGAAACTTGACTTTCTTTTTCGACTCATTTCTACCACCACCAGCATTATTGCCGGATTTATTTGCATCAGGCTTCCCATCTTGGTTCTTTTTCTTACCTCATCCTTTCTTTTTCCCATTGGAATTTTTATTTCCTTTGGGGTTATCAAATTGGACGGCATTAATCGAAGAGGTTTGGAAATCCGTAGGGTTAGACGATGTGACTTGGTTGTTAGAAGCAGTTTGTAAAGACAACTGTTGCAATTGGTTCAACAAGTTCACCGTATTCGTGTCTACCGACCCAACAATACCATCCACATGGGGACCTGGCTTCGACTTAGCTACGTCAACCTTAGACCCAGGAGCATCTGGCAAGTATTTTTGTAGGATCCCAGACTGAGAGTATATCAATTCTAATTGTTGGGCTCTAAAAATGGCTTGCTCCTCATAACGTATCCCTACAGGAGCCTAGGGACAACCTAAGTGATAACATAATGGCGACTCCACTGGGGACTTCCTCAGATAAACTCACTAAACCAGTCTGCAGCTCCGCAGAGGAAGAAACCGACCTTTGAAAGTCTCGTTCCACCTGTGTTTTTAGAAAAATTTCCCAAAAAACAAATAGATTAGAAGCTGGCTCCTAAAAAGCAAACGCATCATACAAGATCAAATCCTGATCCCAATCGCCCAGCTACTTTCAAAAATACAAATTTAATCCCTAAGATCATTAGAAAACAAAAGCAGCTAGAAGACCCAACTACTGCGAGTCCTGAAATAGTTCAGCCATGCAGTGTTTCAACCCCTGTCAAAGTTCTTTTTCGGTCAACCCCAAGTTCCCCTGGTTCATCACCCCCTTCTCCGAGCAGCTCTTCTACACCTCCATCCTATAATCCCACTACCACTACTACCCCTTCTACCCCGGTTGTTCCTGTTATCCCAGTTACCCCAGTTTTTCTGCTTATCCCCATTATCATGGCTAATAGATATTCGCCCTTACAGCTGCCTGCTAATCCCGGGGCTATGCCTCAGGACTACCAGACAAAAATTACATATTTTGATGGCACAAAATCCTGCACCGCCCTACAGAATACAAAGAAAATGCAGTATTACTTCGAGAGTTACGAAATTGATGATGATAGTGTGAGAATGAAGATTTTTGTCCAAAGTTTGACCGGTGATGTCAGAACCTGGTTTAGGGCACTTACACCCAATTCCATATTAAACCCTGAAGCCTTATACCGGACATTTATTAATAGATGGGAGAAAAAAAAAGATCCCCTACACATACTATCTGAGTATGATACTATCAAAAGAGGACCTGAGGAAACGGTTTTGGATTACTGTGCAAGGTTTAATAATGTTTACAATGCAATACCACAAAATTTAAGACCTCCACCTGATCTCGCTTTGTACAAATTCCCTAATGGCTTGGATGCTGAGATGGCATATCAGTTAAGGGAAAGAGCCCCTCAAAGCCTTGCAGAAGTGCGAGATGTTGCTGTCAGTGTGGAGGCAAATCTAATTGCTAAAAGAAACAGAGCCAGAACTGAGAGAAGAACCACCTTCAAGGAAGAACCCTCAGCCTTCGATCAGAAGCTAGATGCTAATATCAGTGGCATCCACAGGCTGGGAGACAGAGTAGACAATGTTGAGAGGAAAACTTCATGGGAAGGCCAACAGCCCAACGCCATAAGGAACCCAAACTTTAGAAAAAATCAAAACACAAACGCTGGAAGGGCCAGTCCCGACCATGATATTAGGCCTCCTTTCCAAGAAAACTATGCGGAAGCATCTACATCTAGTGAGCCCACATATGGGACTCATATGAACCTGATAGATTCAGAAAATGAACAGCAAATCTTTCTTACTAAAGAGGACCGAGAATACCCTAATGTAAAACAATTTCACACCAATTCAGGAGAGTCTTTCGATTTCAAACAAGGCTATGATAGTGTTGTGTACGAGGTACACAAACAATACAAATTGAGAACAAGGACCATTGATGTCCCCGCATCTAGCAGAACAAAAGATAGCAAACAGCCCAACAAAATTAAAGGAAAAGACACCATAACTCGACCAGCTGATAGCTCTACCCCAAACCCTCATCAGGTAACTGTGGAGGATATAACAGACACACAGCCTCCTATTGATCGGCCTCTACCTCCTTCCTCCCCAAAACAAAATCTGGATGACACTCTAAAAAATCCTCCCAAGGCAGAAATACCACAAACTGTCATTCATCATAACATTGACATTCCAAAAGAAAACATAGAGAGTATGCCTGAAAAAGAGAAATCTGCCGCTATCAACGCCAAGAACTCATTGGAAAAACCTTTCGTTTTAGAAGCAGAGATTGGAAAACTCAAGATATCCGTCCCCCTTTCAGAACTTGCCAAACATGATGTATCTAGGCAACAAATTCAAAGGTCACTTCAACTACCAGAGGTAAGGGATGATGTAAACGTTTTAGATGATACCCCTAAGCTGTTGTTTGGTCCAGAAGTTAACGAAAAATCAACATATGGACCTGTTCCACCTTTTTATGTCAGTCTACACATACATGACAAAATAATGCATAATGCCATGTTTGACTCAGGTGCCTCACATAACCTTATGCCCAAAGCTGTAATGGAAAGGTTGAACCTTGATGTCACAAGACCATACAAAGATCTTTATTCCTTTGACTCAAGTCAAGTCAAATGTTTAGGCTTGATTAAAGACCTTTGTGTGTCTCTATTCCAATGTATAGAGAAACATTAATGAAGTATGTGGTAAGCAGTGAGGAAAATCCCCAAATTTTCCAATTTACTCAATCCATTCTGATATGCATTATTTTATTTTATTTAATGATAATACCAGCCCTCCAACTGATGATAAGCCTTTATCTTTGGAACAAGAAACATACATCAATGAGGAATCAGTTGCCAATGCCCATGAAATTGTCTCAACAGTCAAGGCAACCAACAAATAGCAAGAAGAACATCCTGAAATAGAAATTGTAAGTCTACCCAATCCTCAAAAAATTGAAACTCTCAATACAAACCTCAAACAAGAAATCACATGGTATTTAGAGTTTGATGGTTCTGTCAACAAGTTAGGAGCAGGGGCAGGAGTATGGATTTATAACACACATGATAATCACGTAGAGGGCCATGCCTATAGACTCAATTTCAGATGTACAAACAACATGGCATAGTATGAAGCTCTTCTCTTAGGCCTTAAACTACTCAAAATTCTAAGAGCTACAAAATTGGCCATCCTAGGTGACTCCGACTTGATTATACAACAAATGAAAGATAACTTTGTTACTAATGACAGTAGAATGAGAGCTTACAAGGCCGTTGCCACCGAAATACTCAATTCCTTCAGTGAATTCAAGCTTGCCAAAATTTCAAGAGATCATAATATTCATGCCCACAGTCTAGCAACCTTTGCTAGCACACGCAAGCCTCCCTTTGAACCCAATCACCATTTCACCACTGAAATAAAACACAGACCTTCAGTCCCTAACAATGTTAAGGAATGGCAAGTATTCCAAAATGATTCCCAGATTAACAATTTCCTAACTCTTGAGGGCGAATTTTCCAACACAAACATTGACATGGATGCCATGAACGACTCACAAAATCTAACAAAAGAAAATCAGCAGGCCCTAACAGCTGCAATAGCTAGAAAAATTCTTAACCCAACTGTGTTTAACAACGCAAACATAGAGCGGTTGAAACAAATGTGTTCAGAGGAAACAACCAAAGAAGAGGATGAGTTTATTGATCTAAAGAGTAATTTTCTACCCGCCGGACTTACTCCATTAGAAGACATGTTTGATGAAAATGATGTGCCCAAAAAGCCAAAAATGGAGTTGAATGCTACTATAGAAGAACACAACATAGGAACAGTAGAGCAGCCTAGAATGATTAAGTTGTCCAAAAATCTGCCCCCTGATCAAAAACCGAAATACGTGGATTTGTTCAAAGAATTCCAAGATGTATTTGACTGGAGTTATGAGGACTTGAAGTCCTATGACACCTCAGTGATCCAACATACCATTCCCTTAAAACCAAATCAAAAACCGTTCAAACATAAACTTAGAAGAATCAACCGCATGCTTCTTCCCCTTATTGAAAAATAAATAAAGAGAATGTTTGAAGCAGGTATCATTGCACCCATCAGATTCTCTGAATGGGTATCTAATTTAGTTCCCACTAGGAAAAAAACAGGAGAGATAAGGTTGTGTGTAGACTTGAGAAATTTAAACCAAGTCTCTCTAAAAGACCACTACCCTTTGCCCAAAATGGACCATATCCTACAAAGAGTAGTGGGTTCCTCTAGAATTTCTTTACTAGATGGATTTCCAGGATTTAATCAAATACTTGTTCACCTGGATGACCAAGACAAGACAGCCTTTACCACAAGGTGGCGAACATTTAAGTACGTTAAAATTCCTTTCGGGCTGAAAAACGCTGGTGCTACCTTTCAAAGGGCAATGGATATTACATTTGCCAAGGAGATACATGATTTCCTTGTTGTTTACCTTGATGATCTAACCCCATTCTCCAAATCTGACCAAGAGCACCTTAAGCACTTAAGGAAAATTTTCATGACATGCAGGAAATATGGCATTTCCTTGAATCCCAAGAAGTCCCTGTTTTCCCTTGAGGAAGGCAAGCTTCTAGGCCATATCATATCAAAAGATTGGATTAGAATTGATCCTGAAAGAATTCAAGCTATCCTCCAAATCCCCTATCCAAGAAACATAAAAGAACTACAAGCGTTCCTTGGAAAGATAAATTTCTTAAGGAGATTTATCCCAAACCTAGCTGAACTAATAAGGCTATTGAGCAACATGTTGAAGAAGGATGCCAAGGTAAAATTGTCTCTTGAAACTAAGCAGGCTTTTGAGAGTATAAAAACTGCCTTGACTCAAACGCCTGTCCTCACCAGTCCTCAATTCGAAAAAGACTTTATCATTTTTTCCTTTGCATCTGAGCACACTATAGCCGCTGTCCTTTTGCAAAAAGATGATCAAGGTAACAAAAATCCAATTGCTTTCTTCAGCCGAGCTTTGAGAGATGCACCCTTGAAATATCAGATTATGGAAAAGTAGGCTTATGCCCTGGTCAAAGCCATCAAAGATTTCAGTATTTACATATTATACTCCCACGTGATTGCCTATGTCCCTAACTCTGTTGTAAAGGATATATTAACTCAAGAGGGACTAGAAGGAAAAAGAGGCAAGTGGATTTCCAGCATCCTTGAATACG
>APFE030044731.1:39917-88933 GCA_000404065.3 Pinus taeda | reverse complement strand
TCCGAGAGACCAATGGGGACACAAAATGAAAAACAAAAGTCCCTCAGCCTTACCTCGCTTCCATGGATTGACCACTAAAGACCCTGATACCTTCTTGTTTGAGTTTTTTGTCCTTTGTCGAACTTATGACTTTGCGGAAGATGAGCAAAACTTGAAACTCTTTCCCTCTACCCTCAAGGATGCAACACTACGCTGGTTCATGGGGTTACTTAGAAACAATATCACAACTTGGGCTCAGATGCAGCAAGCCTTTAACAAAAAATACCAGGATTAGAGTAGGTCAAAGGAAACAAAGTGAGAAATCTTTCGGATGACCATGGGAAATGATGAATCTTTCGAAGACTATGAAGAAAGGTTCCAACTCAGTTATAAAAGTGCCAGGTGCACACTTGACCCCGAACCTCTGAAGCTAATTCTGCTCCAAGGAGACCCTGAAGACCTTCTAGATACCCTCCATTTGTTGGCTAGGGGAGACATCTACCAACTACCTTATGATGACATAAAGACTGTGTTTAGAATCCATTCTAGGGCAGCGTGAAAAAGAGGTAGGGGGAGTCAACTTTCAGCCAATGCCAACTTTTCCAAATATGAGTTTGCAAATCAGATGGAAGACCTTAAAAGTGAGGTGAGACAAACCATTGCCAAGAAAATGGATACCTTCTGAATCCAACAGAGTCAAGAGGAAGCTAAGAGGGCTTTGGCCATCTTTTTTCCCAGATGCACAAGGAAGCATATTTGGAACGAGTGTTCATTGCACTCCGTAGAGGTATGTTTCGTTTGTGAGGTAGACCACCCCACAAGCCAGTGCCCAATCGTATCTGGACTTAAAGCTATGTACCAAGGGGCTGGAGGAGCCACAGAACCACTCTACTTCCTAAACCAAAGGAGTCCACATGGACCAAGATTGTACTAGCAGGGGATGCAAGGGACATCCCAGACTTATTACAACCCTAACCAATCCACTCACATACCTTCTTGGGGTCCCCGTGCTCATCCTTCCTTGTCTACACCCCCTCCTTGGTCATAACCATCTCAATACCATACTCAACCTACTGCTCATTCGTTTCATTATCATGTTCAGCCACAACCTCAGTGGAATGCACCTCAACAGGGGTGGAGGCCCCAGTACAAATCTTCTCCCACTATTTTGCCTCCAACACATGCTCAACCACAACCATTATCTCCTGCTCCTCCGAGACAACCCCAGATGCATGCTTAACTGAACCTGTACCCCAATAACAGACAAGCCTAGTAGGTATATACTGGAGAGACAACATGATCTACCTATGCTGTGGAGATTCAGGAGATCAACCTACGATCTGTGCAGGTCCTCCTAGATAGCCAAACTCCTTCTAAGGAGAATGAGGAAGAGAAATAGGAAAGTGAAACCAAAGCCATTCCACCCTTTCTTGAGAGACTCACTGGAACCATGCAACCAAACCTAGAAGAGATTGGTCTTCTGGGAGAACCTAAACAATTATGTGTAAAAATACCAGTTTTCTAGGCCGTAAAAGACGTACCGATCTACAAAAAATTGATCAAAGAGAAGTGTTTCAGGCACCCAGGCAGGTGCAAGAGAGATGCCCTAACTATCAATGTCATAGGACAATTGTCCGACCTCATGTTGGGAATGGTAATTTGTCCAAAATATCTGGACCCTAGGAATCCAGTAGTCGATGTCCACATCATTGGCACCATAATCCCCCACACCCTGATTGATATAGGGGCTATAATTAATGTGATGACTAACGACACTATGCTCAAGCTCAACCTTCAGAGTTCGCTAAGAAAGACCTCGACAGTACTGCAGTTAGCAGACCACTCCACTATGACTATCGAAGGGATTGTGGAAGATGTCATGGTCTCCATTGATTCTTGGGAGTACCCTGTGGACTTCATGGTCCTTCAACCAAAGGAAAAACTCACTGGATACCCCCTCATTTTGAGAAGGCCTTAGTTAGCTATTGCAGATGCTTACATCAATTGTCACACTGGGAGCATGACCATTAAGAATGGGCCTATGTCCAAATAGCTTATCCTATATCCTCCTGCCCAACCTCTGCTAGAACATGACTTACCTCTCTAGTTGGAGGAGGAAGATGAGGATGAAGTCTACTCTGCACCATTGTGCATAGTGGAAGCCACCAGGGGAGGTCCTCAAACCGAGGATGACCTTATTGAGAATTTGATTCAAAATCCACCTCCCAGTGTGTTGCCATTAGAAGAGTTGGTAGAAGACACCCAAGCTAGTGCTTTAGTGGATCTTTGTGTGGCTGATCTGACCTCTCCCCGAGTTAAGAATGTGGAATTTGGCCCAGAAGAACCTTCAAGATCAACTCATCCACATCCCCCTCTCAGGACAAAGATCTGTATAGCTTATTGAATAGCCATTTGGATGCTTTTGCTTGGAGCTATAAGGAGATAAAAGGAGTCCACCCTTCAGTCTGTACCCATCACATTTACATTAAAGAGGATTGTAAACTAGTCAGGTAGCCTTAGAGGAGAATGAATCTAGCCCTTAAGGACATTGTCAAAGAAGAACTGCAAAAGTTGTTGGGTGTAGGATTCATCTACCCCATCTCTGATAGCGAGTGGGTTTCTCGTTTGATGCTTGTGCCCAAGAAAAAATGGAAGTGGAGAATCTGTGTAGATTATCGTGAACTTAACAAAGCTACAAAGAAGGACCATTTCCCTTTGGCTTTCATAGATCAAGTGTTAGATGGCCTGGTAGGGAAGAAGTTCTTTTCCTTCCTAGATGGGTTTAGTGGGTATAATCAGATTCAAATCAGCCCAAAAGACCAATATAAGACCACTTTAACTTGTCCATGGGGTACCTTGCCTATTGGGTCCTTCCCTTTAGGTTATGCAATGCTCCTGCCACTTTCTAAAGAGTAGTATTGAGCATATTTTCTAAGTTGGTTCATGATTTGGTGGAAATCTATATGGATGAATTTACCCCTTATGGGTCCAACTTCCAAGAAGAATTGACTAACCTGGGAAAAGTTTTAGCCAAGTGTATTGAAATGAACCTGTCCCTCAGTCCTGAAAAATGTGAATTCCTGATGATTGAAGGGATCGTGCTAGCTCATACAATTTCTCAGCAAGGATTACAAGTGGATTCCAACAAGATTGCTATCATCCAAAGGGTCCCACCTCCTCAAAAGGTAAGAGATGTTCGGAGTTTTCTAGGCTTAGTAATATATTATAGAAGATTCATTAAATATTTCAGTAAGCTAGCCTCTCCATTGTTCAGTCTTTTGGGGAAAGATGTTGAGTTTATATGGACTGACAACTGTCAAGTAGCTCTGGATATGTTGAAAGGTTGGTAACTGCCCCAGTCTTGAGTGGTCCAAACTCAGCCCTACTTTTCTACATTCACATAGATGCCTCGAACAAAGCCATAGGAGCAGCCTCAGGACAAGTTGAAGAGAAGTTACCATATGCCATATATTTTGTTATTAAAAACCTGTCCAAGGTAGAGTTAAACTATATTATAACCAAGAAAGAGCTCCTTGCTGTAGTCCATTCCCTAAACAATTCAAACACTACATCACTGGTTATCAAACATTCATACACACTGATCATGCTACAATTAGGTATTTGATGAATAAACCTGATGTAAATGGTTGTATGATTAGATGGTTACTTTTATTGCAGCAGTTTGATTTGACCATTGCCGGTAAGCCAGGTAAGGAAAATGTTGTTGTTGATTTTCTGTCTAGACTAGATTTGCCTGCAGGTGAAGAAGGGATGGTAGATGATCAAATGCTAGATGAACACCTGTTTTCTATTTCACTACTCTCTATGTGGTTTGCTGATATAGCAAATTACTTGGTTTCAGCACAGTTCCTGCCACACCTATCCTCAAAATAGAAGAGCAAGATCACGAGGAAAAGTGCCCCATTCACTTGGATTGGGGGGAACTTGTTTAAACTTGGCCCAGATATTAGATTTTGAGGCATTGTGTCAGGGAGGAGGAATTTTTTGACATCCTCCTAACCCATCATGATGGGCCCTGTGGAGGCCACTTTGCAGCAAAAAGAACTGCCTTCAAAATTTTACAGGCAGGCTACTGTTGGCCCACTCTTCATCAAGATGTCAGGAGATACATCAGCCAATGTGACTGATGTCAAAGGATGGGGAAACCGACTCCAAGGGATGAGATGCACCTTCAACCTCAAGTGACTTTCGAGCCATTTGAGAAGTGGGGCATGGACTTTGTGGGTCCTATCAACCCTCCTTCAAAATAAAAGTCTTACATCATTGTGTCCATGGTCTACCTGACAAAGTGGGCAGAAACAAAGGCAATCAAGGCAGCAACAAAAGAAAAAGTAGCTGAGTTTTTGAGGGGAAATATCTTCTACAATTTTGGCTACCCAAGAGAATTAGTCACATATCAGGGAAGTTAGTTTACCTCTAACCTGATTGAATACTTGCTCACTCATCACAATATTAAGAACAAAACTTTCACCCCTTATCATCTGCAAGCAAATGGACAAGTGGAAGTCACTAATAGACCTTTAGAAGAGATTTTGACTAAAGTGGTGAGCAGCAGCAGAAAAGATTGAGCAGATTGCTTGGTTGAGGTCACCTGGGCGTCTAACACTACTTGGAAAACTACAATAGGTTTCATACCCTATGAAATGGTCTACGGGAAGAAGGCTTTTCTCTCCATAGAATTTGAATATAATACATTGAGGTTGGCAGCTCACCTAGACATAGATCTCAGCCATGTACAACAAAAAACATTACTGCAGCTGAATGGATTAGATGAACAAAGAATGCAGACCCTTCTCCACTCAGAGGTAGTCCAACTTCAAAGAAAGATATGGCATGGCTGGCACCTTAAAGAAAAGCAATTTCAGCCAGGAGATTGGGTGCTGTTATATGATTCAAGATACAAGGATTTCAAAGGAAGGCTGAGAACATGATGGATGGGACCATATACAGTGGAAAAATGCAATGGTAATGGTTCAGTCCTTATTAGGACCATTGATGAAGAAGCCATCCCCATGCTCGTCAATGGGCATCGATTGAAAATATATAGGAAGCACCTTTCTAAGTAGGAGTTCGTTGAAACTCTGGGTAAATTAGTGTTGGTAGTAGAGCAGGCCCCTGTCTCCACTCCAACCACACCTTGAACACAGAAAAAAAAAAAAAAAACGAAAAAAAAAGGAGAAAAAGACAGAAAAAAGAAAAAACAATAAAATATCCTTGGTTGGAAACCTCTTGGAGGCGCCCAGGGCAGAGAATGAGGGTGAAAACCTCCTGGAGGTGCCCCAGCTGTCTCAGACTAAAAAACGAAAGAAAAAAAAAGAAAAAGAAAGATAAACCTAATTTATGTTGAATAAATTACAGGTTGCACGAAGGTCATTACAGGTTAAGAGGATCACACAAGACAAAGATAGAGGTTAGTACCAAGCTGTAATCATCCCTCACAATCCATTCCTCCATTACCATTACCCTTTCCTAAGATTTGGTCTCATTCAGGCTAAGATTTCACCTTCTACAGGAAGTTTTGTGTCTTCTACGGGAAGATCTTGTAGAACCTACAGACAAGCCAAAATCAATCTCGGAAGGGGACCCGAAGGTTGGGAATCTATCTATGAGGCCTTTAAACATCCCTGCTTCCATCCATCGCCATATCTCACCCTTTTTCCATCTCTATACACCTCCATTGCACTCATTTTTATGTCCCTACACAGTCACACATAGAAATCCTGTTTCCTTCATGCTGCCAGCAAAAATTTTTAATGAAAAATCTAAGCAGCAGTTTTTCACTCACCATACCTGATACCCTCCATCTAGTCTCCTTATCAACTAAGACCCTTCGCAGTAGTGTAGCCCTGCTCATTCTAGCTTGCATTCCAGGAGGAGAAGTAGCTACAGGACATCCTACAGGATTCCTGTAACTGTTGATCCCTCTGAAAGACCTGCTCCAGAGATAGGGACATCAGAATATGGCATAAGAAACATGCATGGAGCTCTACTTGAATGTAGGAACATTAGCAACAGCCCGAGGCCAAGCATGCAGTGTGCATGTAGCAACAACAAATGAAGAAATTGGTTCCAAAATCTGAAATCTTCATAACACAGCCCTGACTATGTAGGTAAGTGCCTAAACTCATTCTTGAATTTTATAAATCATATTTCAAGGTTGCATGATGATGGGAATGGTTCGAATTGAGTAGAATCGGTGGCCAATCAACTAGCCACCGTCAGCCAGTTACACATCCTCGTGGAATCCAAACAAGCCCCGTTGCATTCAAAACTACCAATTAGATGTGTAGCCAACATGTGTGGAGTGTCCATTCAGGAAGAAATCATTGGGACTGCTAATGGTGGCAGCGGATAATGGGAGAAAGGGAGGTGATGGTGGTCAGACAGCATGCTGAAGAATTATGGATGTAACATCAGATCAACGATCTGGTCCGGCAACCTCATCCACTCACCACGAATCATGCCCACATATAAATGACCGCTCAGTTGAAAAATGCACCAACCTCTATTCATTCTGCACTCACGATGTTCTCGACTCGAGTACACATCCACCACTTTCAGAGAAGTTAACCAGACATCCTCCCCCGGTTTTTTGCCTGTTTTTGAAAATCTCCAGTCTATGGGGCTCTACCGAAAGCACAATTTCATTCTATAGGAGCCAGGAGATTTCTATAGGAAGGGTTCTATAGGAAAGGCAGAGAATAGCTCTACAGAAAGAAAACCTAGAATTTTCGTCAAATTTCATGCTCAAAACAAGGTAGGCTCGGGAAAAATTCTCTATGCATGATTTGTTTGTGCAAGGTGGTGAATTAAACACGACATTAGATTGAAAAACGAGAGTAAAAGTATGCCTGTGCATTGAGAAAAAAGTGAAAGTTTGCCTACATATTTCACTGATCTTACCCAGTTTTTCTCTACATCTGAAATATCCTCATCATTTTTTAAATTCTCCTGTAAGGAAGATACATGCAACATTAGAGGCCAGCCTGTGTGTGTGAAAAAACCTAAATTTACATATCTATCTATGCGCTGAGAAAAGAGCCTATGTCCTTATGCTTTGTTCTGTAAAATAAAAATTATTTGCATAAATAGACAGTCAAATTCTGGGTGACAACAGTTTTAAAACAAGGGAATTATTACTATTTGATATTGTAAGGAACACACAAGACATTCCTTCTTGGGTTCAGAAGAAACCGAATTCAATTATCATCTATTTCAGTGATTGACTGTTTTTTTTCCACCTGAGCATTTTCTTTTTTGATTAAAACATAAAACGAGCACTCAACACCATGCTTGGAGGATTCATAAGGAAAAAACCCTTAGGCTCTAGCAAGTTGCACAAGCACCCTGAGGTGGTGGACCTTTTAACCAGGGAAAACTAGATATCCTTCTTTGACAGAATTCAAGGCTATGATGAGGAGATAACTAAAGAGTTTTTGATGTCCCTGAGACCACATTCGAAGACGCATGCCACAGTTAGTTTTAGGGGTTTGACCCTAGAACTTACACCTGATCTCATTAGTAGAATTAATGGTCTACCATTGGGGCTCCCTTGGAGCAAAGGGGAGAGATCATTGGGACAAGTTGTTAAAAAAACATTTTTTCTGCCTAAGGAGCATCCTATAGAAGAAAAAACGGGGTTAGAAGGACATGCTTGCCTCCTCTCTTGAGTGAAGTTAGTTATCAAATAATGAAGTATATCACATGTGAAGGGAGGCTTAGTATAATTTAGGGATACTATTTCAAGTTGCTGCATAAATTAAGGTATGGGATGGACTTGCCTCCAGCCAAGAAACTGAGCATCCCATATCTCATTCTTCAGTCCTTAATTGAATGTGGTACAAAGCTAAATGAAGGGATCCTAGATCAGTTGGCCCATCAGGGGCTCATAAAAATGTTGGTGGAGGATGATTTACACACCTATATTGTCCCCATATCTTGGGAAACATTCAGAAATATGTCCAGGGATGATAACATTAGAACTTTGGCTGAGAACATCACCCCATCCAGCAGTGAAGAGAGGGAGAAAACTGAAGAAATTGAGAAGAACAATGATGAGGGAGCACAAGACATTAAAGCAAAGGGAAAAACAAAGGAAGAACAGAAAGAAAAAGAAGAATTTGATAAGATTGTTGAGCTTAAAACATAGAAAGAAACAACAACAAAAACAGTGAAGGAAAAGAGGACAGAGATTGGAAAGAAAAAGGCCGAGAAATCCCAAAAGAAGGCTACCATAGCCAAAGTAGGCACCCAGCAAGAGAAGGGAAAGACACACCCTAATATATTAGTAAAACAGACGGAAACAGTGGACACTGAGATTTCTACAGGAAGTGAAGAAAAAGACCAGCAAAAAGAGAAATCCCTTGGGACGTTGGCACAAGAGGCGACAGCTATGCTTGTTGCATTAGGCACACCTACAAACAAAAAGGAAAAAGAAAGAGGCAAACCTCCATGTACTTTAAAGCCATGAGAAGCACAAGGATCAAAGCAGGCAAACCCCAACCAAAATCAAAGGAACCAATTTTCATTGAGGACACAACCACTAAATAGAAAGAACCTCCACCTGGAGAGAGAGAATTAGGATGATGGACTCAAAGGAAGTTCTACAGGAAGCTGAGACATCTCTACAAGAAACTCTAGTCAAGTTAAAAGAGACTGAGAAACTAGAGGAGAAGGCAGCCAAACAATCACAAGGAGAAGACAAGGCTGAGGAGATACTGGAACCAAGCCCTCAGCCTAGCTTGGGCTCATATTACAACTTGTTAGAAAGTCGGAATATCATCTCACAGAAGTTCGTTGTACCACTTTTCTTTGCATTGGAACAAGAATGGTTTAGGACTCACACTTGGATGAGAATTGCCAAATCCAAGGGTGTTGCAGACATAGGCCGCCTGGAAGAACAACTAAAAGAATAAAAAAAGGAGTTGGCCATGGTGAGGCACATAGAAAGCAGTAAAAGAGCCAAATTACAAGAGGAGAATGAGCTACTGAAAAAACAGTTGTAGCTACAGGAAGGTCATAAGGAAGATTAGCCATCCATTTTAAGAGGGCAGCAGCAGCAAGAAGGACCTCCAGAAAACAACCGAGAAACAATAGAAAGTGGAAAAACTGCAAGTTGATGTTGAGATGCTAACAAAACTACTGCAGAAAAAGGAGTCTCAGGTAGCAGAAGAAATATAGGGTTTAAAACAACAATTGCAAGAAAAAGAAGCCCAAATGGCCTGCATGGCCAACTAGGCATTAAAAGCTTTACAATATAGGCAACCTGCTAAGTCCTATGCATTATATCATAAAGATCAATGGTTGCAATTTCAAATTAACACATTGGCCCAAAGGGGCACCATTCCATTTCAGAATTACAATCAGTTTATGTATTTGTGTGACAATAGCTCAGTTGAAGATAATGCCAAGTTAGCAGAATTCTATTTACACAACTTGGCACTTCCAAACATGAATTTATGGGACCCCAATGCTGCATTGGGATATGTGAAACTCATGGCCATGGCTTCTTGGTTAAGCCATGAGGAAAAGAGGGTAGTAGAAATTTGGAAAGTTATGGACAGGGAGTTAAGTGAGCCGCTCATGATTAGGGTAGAAGCAAAAGATCCCTCAGCTCTAGTATATGCGCATCAACACCTAGCCAACAACCCTCAGGTTCTCCCAGACTATGTTGAAAGGCAAGCTCAGGACATTGCTCACTTTGAAGACATGGAAATACTATTTGGTGATAACTTCATTCATGCTTGCATAAGGAGATGGAACACATTGTCCCACAGTCTGAAAATAAGAGAATACCACTCCCCGACTAGAATGAGGGAGGCTTTTGCAAGAGTGCTACTTTATAAACAGTTAATGCAAAATATGAAGGCCAATTGGATTGGTCTAAAGTTCAATTCTCCATTAATTTTAGGACTATTGGAAGGGGTCAAAGAAGAATAATAACATAGGCAATGGGATGAAGTAGAGAGAAAACTAGGGTTTCATGACCGAGAAGAAGACATCACCTCGAAAGCCTGGGATGTCAGAGAGGCAGTCAAAGTAATCAAATATGATGAACTGGATTAGTTGCTTAGAGGATAAGAAACACATTTTGCAGGGGGGTGATGATGAGCCCCAAAAATGGGTAGCTTTATGGGCTTATTTTTCGTATTATTTTCGATTTGTCCACCATTCATCATATTTTTATGCATGCTTTTAAATATATTTATGTTAATTGAATGAATGAGAATAGTCGCTTATTGCATATTTTTTAACATCTTTTAGGCCGAGGTCAAGCATTTATGAGCAAGTTGACAACCAAATATGAAGGAAAAAGGCTGAGGATTTGTAAGAAGGGTGTCTCCTACACTAAATGACCCCTTCCTCGAGTTCTCCACCATCAGCTTGGAATTCAACAACCCACCAAAGATGATTGCAAGGGGCAGCCGAGCAGGTTTTGGGAAGTGGCTGATTAACTGCTGTTTTGAGCAGCCAAGTCCTAAAGTTAAGGAGAACTGTTGGGAGTCCTCGTGTTGCATAAGTAGGAAGGCTTCAAGCCTTGGTAGTTTAGCTATTGAACAGTTGTTTTTCTCAATTTAGTGCAACTCTGCATTTCAACTCATTTTCAAGCTCTTGTTGTAAACAGTTTTGTGACATGACTATTATATTCTGAGTAATGGAGATAAATTTCGCTTTGCACCAGCTCTGAGCTTTCTTAGGAGGCTGTAGCTCTTGGGGTTGGGCCCAACCCAAGTGCCATTCCCTCCTTTGTGTAGTTTTATGTGTTTTCTTGCATTCATAGAATAATTTCTGTTATTTAGGATTAAGATCTTGCTTTGTTACTTAGGTTGATTTTGATGATTAAGGTAGTTTTTCATGCTTCAGGTTGATTTGATAGTTTGCGTAACAGAAAATATCTGCAAAAAGGCCATCAATCAGTCCTTGATTTCATCTCTCCCTCCTTGGGACCATGAGCTGAGACCAGGGCATACTTGCTGCCACAAAACACTATTTTTGCCTTCCAATGCAATTGCTAGTGTTACATTTTGAGTTGGAAAAGTTGATACCAGTTGTGTTTGCATGTTTAGATCCATTCTTTCTTAGTTTCCATAGCTATCTTGCATGATTTCCTATCTATAAACTTTTGTTCATCATGTTTCTGGTTTTTAGGTCAAATTAGCTCAAAATAGATAGATCTCTAGTTTTTCTAGTCTTTGTTCAATTAGTTTTGGAAAATAGTGTGAAAAGCACCTATAATACATTCCTACATACCCTTCCTCCATCATACAACCTATTCTAGCCCTAGTTCCAGATTCTTTCCCTTCATTCACCACACTTTTCCAATTTGCCCTAATTTCTACATTTTTGTGCAACATTGCTCCCTCGATCCTTGAACAAATCCAACCACCTTCATCACTCCTTAGCATCATTTATCAAGTCCTAGACCCCTTAGCATCCTTATCCATCCTTCATTTCTATTTTCCCAACGTTTTTCCACCATCAACCCTCTAAAATCCTCTTTTGGCCATTCCTGTAGAACTTTGTGTAGAACTTCCTATAAAACCCCTGCAGACTTCTTGTAGAAGTTCACGTGAATAGTTTTTCGAGATCTGATCACTTTGGAATTCTCTAGAAGGGTGCTAGGGACCCCTTAGGCCCTCTTCTCACCTTCCCAACCTCGTGCAAGCACCCACTCCATTTCCTTTCACCAATGAACCCCTGCACAGTCAAAAATAGTTAAAGCACATGCATAATAATTCTGCAAAATTACTCAAAAATACAAAAAGATGCTTTTTCCATATTTTCCTTCAGAAGTAGCTTAGTCACATGCATTTTACCTTTCCAAGAGTCAATGGTATCCATTTCAGTAGCTTTCATCTCTTTTCTTGCAACAGTAGGGTTAGGCGATAAAAATAGGGTTTGCATTTCCTTTCAGAGTTCCGCTTCTTTTTGCAAGTAGACTAGCCTCTTTTGAGTTAGCTTTCATCCATCACAGTTAAAATCTTCTTCTAAGAACTCATAGAAGTTGGGTTAAGCTTCTAGTGAACTTGTGCCAGCTGATCAAGTGATAGCCTGCAGTAAGAGCTAGTACTTGTGCATACAACACTGTCGCTTCCAAGTTTGTTATGAACTACCAGGTTGATAAAAGTAAAGAAGGGAGCCCAAGGAGTTGCAACATCATTGCTGCAATACTGGAGCCCACCAAATACCAAAGTAAAATCGTCCAATTTGAAGGCATAGGACACTACACTGCACAAATCTATGTTAATAAAATGACAGACTACTTTGAACTTCATGAAATTGATATTGTGGATGTCCAAATGAGATTATTCACTCAGAATCTAGCTAGCGATGTTAGAAAATCATTTATCACTACCTGATAATAGTATTGATAGTTTAGAAGTATTTCGACAACAATTTTTGAATATATGGGAAAATAAAAATAATCCTCTACAAATCCTTTCTGTGTATGAAAATATTAGAAAAGGACCCAATGAAACTATTCAACATTATTGCACCCGATTTAACAATATATATAATGCATTTCCAGTTAATCTTAGACCCCCACCTGACTTAGCATTAATAAACTTCCCTGATGGTTTTGACACAGACATGGCATTCTAGCTCAGGGAAAGAAACCCCCCAACCCTAGAAGATATGCAAAGTGTAGCAGTACGTGTAGAGGCTAATTTATTAGCTAAAAGAGCTATAGTTAGGAATGAAAGAAGAGGATCAACTAAAGATAAGCCTTCACCTTCTAACATTAAAATATATAGTTTAGCAAAAGACATGGAAAAGTTAATGGATAGAATAGAGAATATAGAGAGGAAACCCCAGTGGGATAATCAACAAACACCTCCAGTTAGGAACCCGAATTTTAGGAAAAACCAAAACCAAAATGCTGGAAAAAATGAACCTGATCAGAATATAAGACCTCCTTTCTAGGAAAATTATGCAGAAACATCCCATCCCGAAGATCTAGAGCAAGACAAGCAGATTAACCTGATGGCATTAGATGATGAAGGTATTGTTTTTCTAACCCAAGATGACCAGGATAAGCATATGTTGCAGCAATTGCAAATCTAGTCTGGAGAGTCATTTGACTAGACAAGGTTATGATTCTACCATCTTTGAAGTAAATAAGAAGTATAACGTAAGGAGTAAAAAGAATCTTGATATCTCTCACCAAACCAAGAAAAGAGTGCCAAATCAACCAAAGAAAATCAAAGAAGCCCTACTTTCTAAAGTCCTCCAGATTCTCCCCAGACAAAACCATAATTCTTCTAGTCCTACCATTGAAAATATTACCCCTAATCAACCTTCTGTTGATCAACCATATTCTTCAACCTCCTCGAAAAGACCAGCAGACACACCTCAAAATATTAGATTGGAAAATTCACTAAAAGAAGTCCCCAATAAAGGAAAAGAAGACCATCCCACTCAAAACCCTGATGTAAAAAGTACAAACCCTCAAACAGAGAAAGCCCCTTTGCCTTTTAATTTGGGAGCAGAGGTAGCGAAGCCAAAGATTTTAGTCCCTTTAACATAGTTGATCAAGAATGAAACCTACAAAACACAGATAAACAAAACCCTAAACCTTGGTGAATATGAAGATTCTGTTAACCTATTTGATGACCAACCTGAACTTATATTTGGTCTAGATGTCAATGGCAAACCACTAGAAGGAGGGATACCACCTTTATATATTAGCCTTGACATCCATGACAAAATTCTTCATAATCCAATGTTGGATTCTGGTGCCTCCCCCAACTTAATGCCCAAATCAGTAATGGAAAAATTGAACCTAGACCTTACAAGACCTTACAAGGACTTATTTTCATTTGACTCAAGTCAAGTAAAGTGTCTGGGATTGATTAAAGACCTCTATGTTACCTTAGTTCAATATCCTGCCAAGAGCATCCTTATGGATATTTTAGTTGCTGACATCCCACCTAAGTATGGCATGCTATTATCTAGGTCATGGGGAGCCAAACTTCAAGGATCTCTACAACTTGATATGTCATATGCAACAATTTCTGTTTTTGGACAACCCAAGAAGTTGTACCGAGAAACTTTAATGAAATACATGGTGAGTAGCTAGGATCAACCTCAAAACTTTCCTAGCTACTCTCTACATTCAGACATTGATTCTTTTATTTTGTATAATACTGATGAAACATAAGGAATTCTTTTAGATAGTGTTGATAGAGAACCAAAAGAAATTGCAGTTTCGAAACAAAAGGAAATTGTCCAAACTTTAGAAATTCCCAGTAAACAAGGTAGCCAAGTTGAGCAAAAATTGGTGGAAATAGATGATACGAATTATGAACATGAGATATTGTGGCATCTTGAGTTTGATGGGTCAGTCAATAAGTTTGGAGCAGGAGCAGGATTTTGGATATACAATCTGGAGAATGACTATTCAGAAGGCCATGCACACAGACTAAATTTTAAACATACTAACAATATGGCTGAGTATGAAACACTACTTTTGGGTCTTAAATTAGTTAGGAAGCTAGGAGCCATAAGAGTTTCTGTCATGGGAGACTCTGAATTAGTGATAAAAAAAATTAATGTTGTATATATGACCAAAGACCCTAGATTGAGTTGTTACAGAGGAACCATTATAGAAATACTAAACACTTTCTTATAAATCAAGGTTGCTATAATTCCTAGAAAACATAATATGCAACTCATAGTTATTAATGTTTTCCAACACTTGCAAGTTACCCTTTTAGCCTAACTATCAGTACACTACTGAAGTAAGGCACAGGCCCACAGTCCCAGATAATTTGAAGAACCGGCAAATATTTGCTTATGACAAACAAATAAACAACTTTTTGATATCAAAACAAGAATTTGTAAATAGCAATATAGATAATGACACATCAATAGACCTTAACACAAAAGATAAAATAGAAATAAACGAAATAGAAGGTGAAGAGATAGATAGATTCCATCCCACTAAATTCACAAAATCAGATGTAGACAACCTAGAACAAGTTGAGATTGGTGAGATAATTAACGAAGACACTGAAGTAATTAACCTCAAGTACAATTTCTTACCAAAAGGATTAACCCCTTTGGAAGACATGTTTGATTCAAATGATGTCCCTAGAAAGCCCAAAATGGAACCTTTGAAATCTGATATGGAGGAGTGTAATATTGGAACTGATGAGAATCAAAAATTGATCAAACTTTCTAAATCATTACCTCCCACTGAAAGAGTAAAATACATTGAGTTATTAAAACAATTCCAGGATGTATTTGCTTGGAGTTATGAGGACCTCAAATCCTATGACACCAACAACATACAACATACAATTCCTATAAAATAAAATCAAAAACCTTTCAAACAAAAAGTTAGAAGGATAAATTATGTCCTATTACCTTCAATTTAAAAGGAAATCCAGAGAATGTACAATGCTAAGATAATTGCACCAATCATATTTTCTGATTGGGTTCAAGCCTAGGGCCAACTAGGAAGAAAACTGATGAGATCAGACTCTGTGTGGACCTCAAAAACCTCAACAAAGAATCCATTAACGACAATTACCCTCTTGCCAAAATGGATCATATTTTGCAAAGGGTAGTTGGATAAACCAGGATCTCATTATTGGATGGGTTTTCTGGTTATAATCAAATTTTAGTTCATCTTGATGACCAAGACAAGACTGCATTCACTACTCCTTGGGGCACATTCATGTATGTGAAAATGCCTTTTGGACTAATGAATGCAGGAGACACTTTTCAAAGGGCTATGGACATAGCCTTTGCGAAATAAATTCATGATTTCCTAGTGGTATACCTAGGCGACATTACTATATTTTCAAAATCTGACAACCAACATTTGGATCACCTAAGGCAGGTTTTTATTAATGTAGGAAATATGGAATTTATTTGAACTCTAAGAAGTCATTTTTTGGATTAGAAGAAGGAAATTTAGTTGTTCATATAATTTCAAAAGATGGTATCTGAATAGACCCTGCAAGAATAGAAGCCATCTTGCAGATACAACATCCAAGGAATATCAAACAATTACAAGCTTTCTTAGGGAAAATTAACTTTCTTAGGAGATTTATTTCTAATTTAGCATAATTAATTAGATCACTGAACAACATGTTGAAAAACGATTCAACCATAAAATGGACTGTTTAGGCCAAGAAATCCTTTTAAGACATTAAACTAACCTTAACAAGAACACCAATTTTGACCTGTCCAAAATTTGATAGATATTTCATCTTATTTTCCTTTGCTTTTGAGCACACAATTATTGTAGTTTTACTGCAGAAAAATGACCAGGGCTATGAACAACCTCTTTATTTAGCAAGGACCTGAGAGATGCCTCTTTAAAATATAACATAATGGAGAAACAAGTTTTTGCTCTGATCAAAGCTATCAAGGACTTTAGAGTATATATTTTATATTCTCATATAGTAGCCTATGTTCCCAATTCAGTTGTCAAAGACATCCTAACTCAGGGTGGTCCAGATGGAAAGAGGGGAAAATGGATTGCTACTATTTTAGAATATGATATAGAAATCAGACCAACTAAGTTAATCAATGGCCAAGGTTTAGCCAAGTTTATGGCTGAGTCAAATTGTCAGGCACTGGATATAAACTTTATTGCACAGATAAATAATGAAGAGGAGACGACAACTCCACTAATCAGCCAGGCCTCTATTGAATCACCATGGTATGCTGATATCGTTTATGTTTTACAAAATTTACAAGATCCTCCTGGATTATCTGAGACCAAAAATAGATTTTTGAAGATGAATTCCTTAAAATTTTGCATATTAGACAATGATTTGTTTAGGAGGAATCATGAAGGTATTCTTCTCAACTGTTTATTAAAATGTGAGTCTGACAAAGTATTACAAGAGTTTCATGCAGGTGACTGTGGAGGACACCTTTACTGGAAAAGCATTGTAGATAAAATTCTTAGAGCTGGTTTCTACTAGCCAACTTTGTTTTCTCATGTAAAGAAACATGTGACCTCCTGTCAAAAATGTAAAATTTTTTAGGGAAAGAAAAAGCTTCTACCTTTACCCCTAAAACCAATTTCTGTTGAAACACCTTTTCAACAATGGGGGTGATACTTCATTGGTGAGATCTATCCACCTTCCTCTGCCCAGCACAAATGGATCCTAACTGCCGCAGACTATTTCACCAAATGGATAGAGGCCATACCTTCAAGGAAAGCCACTGACACTGTTATCATAACCTTCCTTGAAACCAACGTTCTATCAAGATTCGGATGCCCAACTAAGCTCATTACTAATAATGCAACAACCTTTAAATCCAAAAGGATGATAGATTTCTGCAAGAAGTATCATATAACCCTGGGCCATTCCACAACCTATTATCCTTAAGGCAATAGATTGGTAGAATCCTCAAACAAAAGCCTGGTGAAGATCATAAAAAAGTTGTTGGAGGACAATAAGAAAACATGGAATAAAAAGCTAGTAAATGCCTTATGGGCGGGTAGACTAACCATAAAGAAATCAATTGGCACCTCTCCCTACCAACTAGTCTATGGGATGGAAGTTGTTTTCCCATCTTCCTTGGGAACACCAGTAATGAAGCTGCTCCAAGAATTGCAGGTTGAACTAAATGACATCCAAAGAAGAATCAACCAAACAATTCATTTACAGCAAACCAGGGAAGAAGTGTGCATCATATCTCAGGTTGTGCAAGAAAGGATCAAGAATATTTTTGATAAAAGGACCAATGCTAAGGATTTCTACATTGGTGAGAAAGTCCTAAGATGGGATTCAAGGAGGGAAGATAAAGGTAAACATGGAAATTTTGATTCCCTATGGAAATTCCCATATGTCATTTATGCCTTCAGAGGTAATAATGCTTTTTTCCTCAAAGAAATGGATGTTACAGAAGCAAAAGGTGGACCAGGGAATGGTCGGATGCTCAAACACTATTTTGAACCTAACTACTGATTTTTACCTTCCATTGTACATATTCTGTTTTTTTTCTTCAAACAGATTTAGTTTGGATTGGATGGTAGTCAAAGAAGTTGAAGCTCAGAGAGAAGGCCCTAAGCTTCAAAGGATTCAGTAACATAAGTAACAATAATGCAAAGGCATAGAGGATAATTTTGCAAGGAAACATCAACAGCAATTCAAAGGCTACTAATTTACAAAATCCTTGACATTTCACCAGGAAATTCCATCCCCAAGTGGAGCCACGGTTAGGTTCCTATACCAATAGGAGTCATAATTTTGATTGACTAAGGTTAAGCCTTGTAATATTGTACATAACTTTTCTTTCTGCAAATGTTTTCCATAATTAAAAAAAATAAAAATAAATAAATAAATAAATAAATAAATAAATAAATAAAGTAAGAGGGTATGTTCTAACAGAATAATCAAAGGACAAAAAGAATGAAAATAGGTCACAAAAAATTGAAAAATATGAACCCTAAGAAAACAAAAAAACCATGAAAGTGTGCAAGTCAAAATACCACTACTATTTACCTTTTATGCTTAATGAATGATTGTGTGTAGCTTGTCACTTATGCCACAATCCATGAAAAGTCAAAATGCTTAAACTTGGTTATTTTGTGTTTCTAATTTAATGTCTATGGATAGAGAATAAAATCTGACCAAACAGTGTAATCTTGGCAGATAATTAGATAGGTAGAGTAAATAAAGGAGCTCAATTGTTTAAATTGAACCCTTGGATGAGATAAGGTTTGATTTAGATAATTTTCTATGTAAAGAAAAGAAAATATTGATAAGGGTTTGCTAGCTTAAATGCACCCTAATAAAGTGAAGAAAAAATGGTAGAATAAGTAGATGGGTAAGTAGAAGAAACTTTGCAGACGTATGGTGATTGATTATTAAAAAAGCATATTTATCATTTTTCATCATATGTTCCAAATATGAATGGACAATAAAGCATGCAAATGGATTTCAATGTCAATTAATTAACTTGCCCCATTCGTTTCACTTATTCACTTAACTAATTTCCCATAATAAAGTTCAAAATACTTAAAAACCTTTAAGTCAAAGAGGCTCAGAGCATTTCTCTGACTTTTGGAGGGACCGGACCCTCGGCTCACTGACTTAGGGATATCAAGTACTAGCTTCCCCTCATAAAAGTTCACCTCCCTTTCAGTTTATTTATTTTCCTAAAATACTTCTTCTCCTAAGGTTAAAACACTTTTTGCCTAGGAAAAGCAATTCCCCCATATAAAGCACTTTCATACCAAAACCCACAAAAATACTTTACCCTAAATATTAATGTAAATATGTGAAAAACATCTATTTCACAAAAAAGCAATTTTCTTAGTGTTTTTCTCTTTTCCGCCCATTTTTCATATTAATGACTAACTTTATTATAGTAAATCCCAATAAAAACCTAATTTCCCGTATATATTTAATTCCTATGTATAAATTAACCCTACACCCTAGTTTAATTATAAACTAAGATTTTCACCTAAAACCCGACGAAAACCTTTGACTGGTCGATCTGTGATCAAGTTAATTAAACCCCTTTTTTAATCCTACGTTAATTATCTCGATTGCCTAATCTAAATTTAAGCCATTATTAACTCTGATATTTCCATAATTAAGTGCCCGCTGGGCCCCCCACTAGCCTCTGCATAGCTTCTCCACTTGATCACCGTGTGATTGTCCCCCATCTTCATCTAACGATCCTTATCCATATCAGGCCAACTTGACTTTCATCCTTTACCCACCCGATAAAGTGGTTTCCCCCTGGTCTCCAATGCTACGTGTCATCCGATGAGTGGAATCAAGTGGCCCCTCCCAAATACCACCAAGTGCCCAAAAGCAGTGCGAAATAAACTGCTTACCGCCCTCCCACTACGTGACAAATTAACCACTATTCACCCCCTACACACCAAAAAATAGCTTTTTGCGTATGAAAGCCAAAAGCCCCAAAATTGTTTCTTTTCACTGAAATTTCATCTACAAACCTCTAAACACATGCACAATACCTGCAAATGTCGAAGCTGTCAACCCACATACAATTTCACTCTAAAGACACCGTAGAAAACCAAGTCACCCTTGCAGCCTATATGAATCCCATTCAACCACTTGCGGTTGCCAGCCACCCTACTCAAAACCAATTCACCCCAGTTCTAGGTATTTAAAACATAATTCACCAAATAGCTTGTCAATTTCGGAAGTAACTAGTTGTTGAGTGCTTTAGTTAATATAAAAATTAATTAAAAACTGCACACCTTGTTGAAGCATTGTTGCCCTAAATACCGCAAATTACCCTCCCCCATTACTTAAATCCACAAGAACTAAGAATGGTTGCCCCTAATGCTATGGATGTGAGACCCATATCCATGCCCCATTTGGACCTAGACCACCTTCCCTTAGCTGATAGAGATTTGCAGATAAAACATACCACTATTATAGAGCTCCTGCTCAAAATACATTGCCAAAGTAGGGACAAATTCTTGAACCATGCTGATGAAATTGGCCTATGGGAGTCAAATTTGCCCATGTACTAGTTCCTCCCAAGTCCACATTTTTCCTAAAATGGTACATATGTGCTATGATTGCTACGTCCCTAGACACAGAACCATCATGTCTGATGATCAAAAAGTCCTTTTCACCATCACTTCTGAGTCTAAATGAGATCTTGCAGCTCCAACCAGGACTAAACCTAACTCCCCTCTCAATTGGAGACCTGTTAGACTTATATCCCAAACTTAACTCTGCAAGATTGGCCCAGTTGATCCAAACCTTCATCATAGATGATAAGTACACCCCCAAAGACCCCCCTCCATATGTAGCAACTATATTTTCTCGTTGTGTCCGAAATATTGTATCCATGATATCTTGTGTTTTGGTTTTACTCCAAAAGTGAGTACATTGATGAAATCATCCTGGATTTCATGTCCATCTATACCATAGGACAACCTCCTACAACTATTTATGACTTTGCCACATTCATCACTGACACAATGCATGAGCAAGTTCACAAGAATGGGAAATGAAATGGTTTTCAATTACTAATAAATTCTGTACCACATGTTTTTATATTATCAATCAGAGAAATTCCCATTCACCCTTTAAAAGATGGACACAAAGGGTCAGCCCAGGTCAGTCATTTTTTGGACCCCATTGATCCACTAGTACCAGTCTCCATACTCTTACTCTAATTTTATTGATTTATTTATACGCCCAATCATGACAATGTTGACTAGAAGCCCTCCTCCAAGGATCAATCCATAAATAAAAAGAGTCTTCCAATTATCTAAAAAAACCAAAGTTGGTGACTGGTACCCTTACCAAAACCATATAGAAATCAGGATTTATGGTTGCATGTTGACACCATACAATCTACCAAGGTACCTTACAATGAGGTTTTTTGAATTAGAATACTATAGGCAAATTATAAATGTAGATGAAATAAACATTGTCAATGCCAAGAAAAAGGCCAATTTCAAAATAAAAGACCAACTAGGCCCCTTCATATGCAACTCTAGAGAGGTTGGCCAAGAGCCAGACTTAATATTACAAAGGATGAAGTTCCAAAGAAGTTTTGTCTAGAGATATTATCCTTTGGAATTCATCACAAAGAAAAGACAAAAGGTCAAGCTAGGACCTTTCATTCACCATCCCATACCTGGGATAGAAGATTATGCAAATCAAACAGAATGGGTGGAAGTACCTTAGCAGACCAGTACAACACCAAAGTAGATATTGAGAATGCTCTTATTGATTTGGAAAAGCAGCTTGATGACAACTCTTTTCTGCAAGTACCAGAAAAACCAAAAACTACCATGAGCACTCCTCCAGTTATGTAGACTCCTCAGAACGAGGAGAAGGCCCCAAAAAGAAATAGAGAAGGAGCGTCCACTTCAGGCATGGCCACCTCTGATTTACAATAGGAATCAAACAAGAGGCAATGGCTAAATCCATCATCTGAGCAAGAATACACTGAAGGCTCAACTTAGGTTACCGATATAGAAGTAGAAAGAACTAGGCCTAGCAATCCATCTGGAGGCATAGAAGAGCCTTCCACTTCAAAAAAACAGATGTTGGAAAGGAAACTCAGTGCGGAAGTATCTTCCTTCAGAAGACCTACAGAAAAAGACCAAGATATCAAGGAAAGAGACAGAGAAATAAAAGCCAGGAATGAAATGCTTAAGGTCCAAACTTATGCCCAGTACCTGAAGATGACCCCTACAAATCAAACAAGGCTAATGTCAGCCTTTGATATCAAAGAGGGAAAAATGCAGATGACTTCCATCAAGCCTACAACTCAACAACCAAGAAGAGCCTCAGATTTCAACAAAGTATATTTCGAAGTGTTGGCAAGGGATATCCATCCCATAGACCATATTGAGCTACACAAGCAAATAGGGGAGATGATATACTCCACATTGACTAGAAAGGCCATAGCTACCCACCAACTACAAAATTCCCTAGACAACATATATGCACAATAAAGGCCTCCTCACAGGCCAAGGACACAAGAATAAAGTCCTTAGAAGACTTAGTAATTGAATTGGGACATGATACCAAGGATATAAAATCCACATAGCATCTAATTAAGAAGAAAAACGATGATATCGTTGCACTCAAGAAGCAACTAAAGATACCCCACCTCCATCATCCATAAACATTAGAAGTCCTGGAAGTCCAACAAGGACATGAAGAGCTCACGGACTTGGTCCTGAAGCTGAATGAACAACTCAAGGAGACAAAGAAGGAGTTGGACACTTTAATTCAATCGAAGCAAAGTGACTTGGCCACAACTTCGAGAACTGTCATCCCCACAATATCCACAGTAGTTCCTTATACACTGGCAACATCACTGGCACCCACAGCTCCACCTGTAAGAACATTGCTAGTAATAGCAGAATCTACTACAGTAGCAGGAGCAATAGGGGACAAAGCAGTAGAACTTGTGAAAGCCATGGAAGATATGTCTATCCAGACTACAAAGATGAAAAGATTAAAGGAAAAGGTGGCAATTTTGGAAACTGATTGCGAACTTGCCCAACTCAAGCATAAAGAGGAAACACAAAGGGACGAGAGAATGGGTGATAGGATAAAAATCATGGAAAAGGATTTGACACTTGAGAAGCCACTTGGAGAAACCAAGGAAATGACGTGGGCCAATATCATTAACTTTTTCAATGATATTTGGCCATCAATCCAAGTTATTTTTTAGCAAATAGAGCTAGTGAAGATAGCTGTTGAAGCTATCCAGAAAGTGAAGGAGGAATTGGGAAATAAGCGTGAGGATGCAAATAGACAAATCCATTTCCTCAATAGCAAAAACATATATGAGCTACAGGAGCTGAACATTGAAGATAGAACTGCCACCATTTTAGAAATAAGAAAATTTCTTTCCAAAAGGAACCTTATGCTCAATTTGGAAGAAAAGTGCCACAATATGTAGGCAGCCATTGATAGGTTCATGGCTAAATTTCAGATTTTGAGGGAGAAAGGTTTGCCCAGTCCTATGGTCATCAATGACAAACTCATGACACAGTCAAACTATGGGAATAGACTTAGAAAATTGGCTAAGGATGAAGCTAGTTCTTCATCCATGAAAGCCTTGGCAATGGGCAATGTATTATATGACACATTTCAGAACTTGTTCTTCCTTGAGCATGAGGTAAAACATTTGTTCTTCACCAACGCCAATTTTGCAAAATATACTGAGGCTGATGAGATTTACAGGAGGAGGATAAATGTAAAATTACTAGATGTAGAATGGTGGGGAACTGTGACTGACTTACTATGATAAATTAACAGCTAAAAGTTACCACACAGTAAATATGAAGGAAACAGGATGAAATAGGTAAAAACAACACAACAGGGTCAAAGAGTATCAGATGAAAGATCAAAGTAGAGGAGACTCTAGCATAAAAATTCCACAACTATCAGCCAGCATAAAGGGCTACATCTCAACCATAAAGGCCAGCACAACCATAATTAAAGGGACAACAAGAAACAATTCATTAGTTGTCTCTATCTTCTTGCTAGAAGATATTTGTATTTCCTAGAATAAATCTCAAGTTCTTTGAGATATTTTGTAATAAGCTTTTGTATAAATACTTCACAATTCGAAGTATGTGTGTGGATTCCAAGACATTTATATATACTATTTCTCTCTAATAAAAAATTCTATTGTATCAATGACTAGATTGGCTTACTGGATCAAGGAATAAATATTAGATATTTTACAGGATTCTTGTGTAAAACGAAATACACAATGTTGTTTTATTTCAAGTTTTTCATAATCTTTATGTATCTCTAAAATCTAAATGTTATAAAATGGAATGATATTTTAGAAATTTCTTAAATGCACTCTGTCTTGACTGTTATGCATTATTACATGTTTTCTTCATGAATCTAAGTTAAGGAATTCTTGATTGCTCCTTAGTTTAGGTGGCTTCTTGTGATCTGTAGCAAAGGATTCTTAATTGCCATTTGTTCATGATTATCGTCTGTTCTCCATTCTGATCATGGTCTAAGGATTCTTGAGTGCCCTTTCACCTTGGTTAGAATTACTTCACCCATTAGGCCTAAAGATTTGCATTTCACTCTCCCAGCCTGCCCTGTCAACATTCTCTTTAATAAATTGGTCTATTCCTACTCTCTACTTGTTGACTCGATAGCCTAATGGCTTGAAGACCTAGCTATATCCATCTGCTCTAACATTCCACCACCAACCTTCAAAACAAAACCAATACCCCAAAGAACACTAAGAACTAGCCTAAAATCACATAAGAAACAAAGATAATTATATAGAGAGAGCCCTCTCTAGGTCATAGGTTGGCTAGAGCCTATACTTAAAGACTGGTTTGTGGTTACCTTGGTTTCTTCCTTCTTCTGATAACTTCTATGGAAAATTCTGAGTGATAATAGGATCAAAATAATTGTGATGTGCCAATCTTGGTAAATGTGTTTAACTGAGGAGAGGAATAGATGAGACTATATATATAAATCGGTAAAATGGGGAAGCCAATGAAATCCACAAGATGAATCAATAATTTCTGAGGGACTAACATTTTATTCTTAAAGGTGTATCTAAACAAAGAAACTACATTTCTACCACTGTGTCACCAAGTTTTGATGATGCAATCAACACCCTCCAAAATTTTTCCTACACTTGAATGTTTGAACATAGTAAGGATCTTATGATATATCATTCCATGTGAATCATAGTCACTTCATGATAAATTTATTTTTGGCTAATTTCTTCATTCTTCTTTTGTGATTCTAGTTATTCTCAATGTCACTTTCTCATACCTTCTCAGCCCATCATAAATTCATAAATGCACTTCCTTCTATGCAAGCTTAGATAAGATTTGTTCTGCTCCTAAAAGTAAGACTTTCACAATCTATAGGAATAATGTTTGTGTATGGTTCAGTATGGTAAGAGGTGCAATATATTCTAATAATCAATGCACAATATCATTCGGTAACCCCCTCACTTTGGTTTCAATCGTACCATTATTCCAGTGTGTTTTCTCAACTGTTGCTTTTACGCACCTTTGTTTTCGCAAGTATCACTTTCATTTTTGTGGCTGATTTTTTTTCTTTCTTTCACTTTATAACATGTGTTTTTCACTTTACCTTCACTCTGGCATGTTTTGGTTTCACTTTCTTTAGCCCTTTCAAGTGTTTTTTTTCCATGTTTTCATACTGTTGCAAGTGTCCCTTTTGACTGTTTTCACTCCTACATGTGTCGCACTTTGGCATACTACCAAAGGAATATCTAGCACACTATTTTGCGTTACTTGATTTTATATATCATAAGAACATGTTCTAGACACACTCTCATAGCTTATAACACTTATTGGTTGTAGTCAACTCTTGTGTCAAAACTTGTGTTCTATGTGTCACAATGATACATTTTAATTGTCTCACTTAGAAATAAGTGTCGCTTTGTTGTCCTTTCGAGGCATACATGATGGTTTTGAGTAATATGATTACTTCTTCCTTGTTTTTTATGTAATTAATGTGTTTGATACTACTTTGGAACTTGTTTTTATGTTCTCTTCTCTCCTCTTCCACTAATCCCATAGTTAGCCATCTTTGGGATTTCCTTGGCCTTAGTACTTTATACACTTAGACTCCTAGCCAATGGATGAATGCATGTCACATTTCTAATAAATAGTGGTGGATCCCTTACCCTCTAAAAATGTGCAATGTTCCATCGCCTCCTCCTTCACAAGTCGTTGTGCAATCTTGAAACACAATGTAGCTTAGTCTCTTCTTGCTTACCTTTGAATGTTGCACCCATGACTCAGTCCTACTTTCCTCCCTAACATATGTCACATTCATATTGAGTATTGGAGCCACTCGTTGACCTTTGAAAAGGGAAACTACAAAGACCCTAGGCCTTCCCCTCAAGAACTGTGCATTGTGAAGTTATACTGACCAAGCATTCCAACCTTACCTCTTACACTTGCTTATTGTACCAAGACTAAGATTTTCATTTCTCCTTAGTGAATGATATAGTTTTAGAGGATATTTGAGCCTCTCCTAGATCACTACTAAAGAAGAATGTGCTTTTCATTAAGCTTGCCTCTCAGTCACAATATATGGCACAATTTTAGTCAGCAAGCCATCAACGATTGTTCACTAAACTTCCCCACTATGTATAAAAACTTTATCATGGCTCTACATCCTAGTGCATGGTGTATTTCCACTTAGTAGTTGATTCTCCCTCCACCTTGTAGAATAAATTTTTTCTATGCCTTCTCTTTGTCTCACTTGGCAACTACAATCCATAGGCCCATAATATTCACTTCCATCTCCACTTCAAACATATGGTCCCGTCTCTACCTTTCCCTGGCATAGTGCATATTTCTAGTGAATAAGTCATTCATATCTAGCCTGCTACAACTATGCTTTGCACCCAAGAAAAAATATCTCTCAAAACATTTACACATGTCCACCATAAGCAACCTCTTCCATGGGAAAAGTAGAGGTAGCAAAAAAAAAAATGGACTAAGCTTGTCTTGTCATGAGTGATGTTCATCTACAAGTGTATCATCTTAGTATCGACAGACAATGCTCAAGGAATATGTCAAGGAGAGGATACAAGGAAGCACTTGCAAAGAAAAAACACAAACAAGAAAAACCATGAAGACAAGAAGAGATATTGGACCATGATAGAGTGATGGCATCTCATGTTTCCCTGGAAATTTCTAGCTCTAATCTAGACCCATTGGAGGGTCAAGATGGTAAATATGGGAAGATACATCAAGAAGAAGTTAAATTCATAGAAACAAAGAGAAGAGCCTGGCATTGCCACAACATCATGAAGTTCCATGTCGTCATTTCCAAGTCATGGCTTGTACAAGTGTCATCACAATGTCGTATGTGTCAATGTGTCATGCCACATCATTTGTGGATGTAATGATGTAATTTCCAAAATGACAAAATGTAAATGTGTGCAAGTCTAACAGTGACATGTGGAATATGAAAAGTCACATTTAGACTAAAGAGTCAACAGAAATTCAAAGTCAGTTATGAGTCTAAGATTCATGAGGGAGGCTCAAGGGTCATGGGGGCATGAACAACCAATCGTTGGGTTATAAATACACTCTTATAAATAAAGCAAAAAGGATTTTGGATGCTTATAATTTGGAGAGCTAGACTTGGCTTGTCTAACTTGATGTAGGAGAGAAGATCGTTATTTAGGGAAGTAAGAAGTGACTTAATGTTCCACTATTAGAGCTAGTGTATCATCATTGTAGGTGTGACTTGGATCTTTCACTTAATCATCTGAATCTCATTGATCCAACACACTTTCATGCATGTATAATGAATATTGTAAGACTATTGTTTAGATGTTTGCAGTATAATTTATTTTCATATTTACTAATGAAATTGAACTAGTTCATTTACTTTGGTTCTTATCTTGTTGTATGTGTGTAATAATTCCTTCGGAATCATGAATTTCTTTATTCCTAAGGAATTTTACATGACATGTGCATCTCTTAGGATAATACTAATTCCTTGATTTCCCCAGACCACATTAATGTACATAACCAAAATTTTGGATCTAACATCATTAAAAATGTTATTTTTTCAAGGGACACTTCTCATCCTCTATCATACATTTAATGACCCTTTGTTCATCGATTTTCTTGATCAATATGCCCCACCATCTAGTCCTTCAAATTATTTTGATTTTCAATCTATTGGTTCAAATATTGATTAGGTATAGAGTGATCATTTTTCACATGTAGAGGATAATAAAGGTGAAGATACTTTTGATATCTCTTCCCTATTTCAAAATCATCCATGTAAAAATGATGTTCCTTCATTCTTGGTTTATTTAGAACCTATTCATCTTGACAATCAATAAAATGAATAAAAAATCTTAACTAGGAGAAAGCCTTGGGAAACTATCATTCTGATGATGATGATTCTATTGATATTCATGGTGATGATTGTTTGGGCACATCAGTCAATCTTTCAATTTCTTAAGAAAATTGTCTTATGGACACCTCATCTTTAACATTCCATTCCCTGTGTCCTACTATTTTTAATGAATTAACTTGTCATGAAAACATGCCATTGATGCAGGAGCATCTAGACCCAGCCAGCAGTGTGGAGATTTGTCCACATGTTGTGGTTAAATCCAGTGAAATTTATTTACTGTTGCTAAAAAAAAAAAAAAATTACTGAGGAGGTTGGATTCCTCAAATAATTTGTTATTTTAATAAATAGGAGATTATCTTATTTTGGATTTTGAGATAGAGCTAATAATCTAGGTGTGTTTGAAAAGAAACGGAATAGAAGAATTCTGTTCTTTCTTGAAAAAAAAATAGGAAACTCTGTTAGATAATTTAGGAGAATTATTCGAGTGGATAATAAATAGAGGAAAATTGTAATGAGCTGGGGGGATTATTTTAGATTGATTAGAGTTTGTGTGTGGTTTTGAGGAGAGCGAGAGGAGCGATTGTGTGAGTGTGAAGTTTGGTGTGAAGCGATACGCTCAAATTTAGTAGTGAGATGTGTAATAAAAAAAACAGTGAACAGTTTTTGTGATATTGGAAAAAGTGAAAGCTCTAATGTATATGTGAGGATGGTGTTTTACAATAATAGAGACCATTATTTGTATGACATGATCAGGCAGAGGCGAGGCTCTGTTCTGCTTCTTTTTGAATATCCTTATTGATCTGCGTAATGGATTGAAATAAATGCGGTTCTGTGTGGTGTCAAATTAATTTGTGTGAAGTATTGTTTTAATGTATTTTAGATATTAGTGGAGTTTTTTTGAAAACTTGGATTGCTGAGTTTCCATTGGTTCATTTTCGTGAGGCAATTAAAAGGAGAAAGAATGAATCCAGATGAAATGTTGCTGCCTTCTTTTAATCCTTCCTGTTCTCGACCTGTCTTTGATTGAACCTTTGAAGTGGATCTGGAATGACATGTTGGTTTACTGGCTGCGTTATTGGTTCTTGTAACATTACATATCATGACATATACCACTGAACTGGAGGTGAATTATTATAAATTGAATTGAAATTAGATTGGGTCCGAGAGTTGATTTAGCATTGTATAATCGGATCGAAACTTTAGATAGTGTAAAAGTGAAGACTGTATTGAAGTGGGCGATTGGCGATTTCCAATCAATCGGATCGGGAACATCGTTAGTGGATCGCATCTGGATCGGTGACCTCTGATTCCTATGTTCCAATAATTTCGCATCAAAGTTCTGGAATCTGCCGATAGTTGGTGGTGATGTCAATCATAGTAATTGGGATCACAATTGATATATATCAGTGTTTGTCGAGGTTGGAGTACCGTAAAAACAATGATTGATATCTAATCGAATCGTGGGAAACACCAAATTCCTGTGGTTATTAAAATTCAGCTAATTGTGAATCGATCCGATCAACCAAATCTCGCTGTGGAAATATACATAGATATCTATGGTATAAAGTCATTTAATGTCCACTTTTGAATTGATCGGGATCGGAAAGATCAAAAGCTTTGTTTAAAAAGAGAAAGTCGATTCAAAGAGTTTCTATTTCGATACATAGATGAAAAGGTTAGTCTAGTTTGGAATCTGTGTCAATTCCTTAAGGAAATTGAAGTGTATGTAAGTAGCCTGAATTAGAGTGTTATCTGGCGCGAATTTGCAGTGATATAATAATTATAAGCGCTGGAAATTTCTTAATTGGGCAAAGCCATTTCAGGTTGTGATATTAAATGGGAAATGCGGTAGAGAAAGCTTGTGTAAAGCTTACGTCCAAATGTTAATGGAATAATCATATAGTGGGAGTATTATTGGGTTCCTAATACCATTGGAAGCTGGGTTAGAATGTGTTGAGAATGATTATAGGGTTTATGGGTTTGGCCATATATTAAGAAGAAATGATGGGTATGCAATTGCCGGACTTGAGATTTTATTTGGACAGTTTTTTTTTCCAGATGCATTCTAACTGTGTGAGTGTGTCATTGAAGATTATAGGTTTGCAGGGCCTCCCTGCATCAATTCTTGGTATCAGAGCTTGGCTCTGTTGAAAGAGTGAAGATTGCAGCAATATAGAGCAAGAGAAGTTGTGAGAAAAGAAAAGCAGAATAGAGAAAGTCCTTAGAAGTGGCAATAAACCTGAAGAATCCAACCAAAGATTGGATAGAGAGGACAATTGAAGTGTCTTCGAAAGAGAGAGTGAGAGATTGCAGAAGCCTAGAGGGAGCAAGGGTGTTGCTCAAGAGAATATTCCAGATAAGGGATCGTGCTTACCAAAAGACTGAGTGAGGAGAGCTTAGTGAGGTAAGATTGCAGTAATGAGGACTTACTGTTGCAGAGGCTTGTTGCAGAGGTGCGAGGAGCTCATGGAAAGAGAGGAGCAAAAAATGAATACAGATAGTCATAGCAGAAGTTCACAAAGAAGCCACAGCAGAAGGGAAGATGCCAAGGCAAAATAAGTGAGGATGAGTCAAGAAGAGTTTGACCGAGAGAAAGCTGAGATAGATTTCCAGATTGGAATATTGATGAAGATGCTGCAGAAAAGTGGTTGGACCATGAGGAAAAGAGTAAAGTGGCCAAGGCTACGAGAAAGGAGAAATCAACAAGTGAAATCAGAGATAGTAGAAGAATTGAGAAAGATTGAGTAGATATTGAGTTCTTAAGAGGAATTAGATAAATTCAGAGAAGCAGAAGTAGAAATAGAAGTTTCTATTTGCAGACCAGAACAGGGTGAGATGTTAGGAGAAGAGGATAATGAGAGATCAGCTGAAGATCTCATGGACTATTGGCAGAGTTCAGGACAATTCGAAGATATGCTGACAAAGGAAACAGATGAGGCAATGCAGCCTTGTGATTTTGATTCTTACAGTTTGTGTATGTTTGCAGGATATGCAGAGGATGATGGACAGTCGATTGAATTTGTCACAACCAAAATGAAGCTCTTGAGGTAAAGTATGATGAAGAATCCTTTTCAGACGAAGAAGGTGTTGATCATTTGCAACAGAAGGAGTTCATAGATGAAATCCTGTTTGGTATGAAACAGTCAGATGAGGTTGATATAGACCAACAGTCTAAAGACAATTCCATAGTGAGACTACAAAAAGGTAAACCAAATAATTTATTTAATGGAATTGATGAAAGATGCTTGCAATATGATAATGTGGAAAACAGGTCAACTCAGGAGGATTGCCAAGAAAAGAATGAAGCTGAGAAGGAAAATTGTGATGATCTGCTGGAGAGATTTCACAAGGAGATAGAATTCTTGGAAAGATTACTTGAGGAACCCAAAGGAGAAACAATGCTTATAGAACCTGATGGAGGAAAAGGTGTGGAAGACATCATTAATAAATATGATGCTGAAATCAGAGAAATTGAGCTACGATTATGTGAAGGAGATATGAAAGATCAAGAGCAACAAGGAAGTTATGTCTTCAGAAGCATGAAGGAGACAAAAATATTCACTCAGCAAGATGAATGTGGAAGTAACCAGAAATTTGGAAAGAATGATCAGCTACATGAGAATAAACTTGAGGAAGGCATTAAATTGCAGAAGTATAGAAGCTGGCAGCAGAATGAAGAACCAAAAATTAGTCTGGCAGTACAAAGGAAGACAATCAAAGATCGAAGATATAGATGGATACTGAAGAAAAGGGTGAAGTGGAAGCTATTGCAACAGAGGTTGAATGGCAAACTGATGAACAAATTCAAGAAACTTGAACAAATCCATATTGATATGAAGTCACAGCAAGAAGGATCCACTGAAATCCAAGAGATTTATGATGGAGGATTGGTGCTTGAAGCATCAAAAGAAAATGGAAGGTATTATGTTTTGAAAACTGAAGGTTGTTGTGTGTTTGCAGGTCACATTGACTTGAGGAAAGACAAACATATATTGAAGACTGTTGTATTAACAGATGAAGAGATGACTGCTCGTAGGCATATGCAGAATAAGGAGGATGAAACAACAGATATTGCAGATTGTGCAGAACTTTTGAGAGAACTTCTAGATGAGATGGCAGATTTGTATAAGTTGAATCTTTTGATGAGGAAGCCAGGTAAAGAATTTTTGTTTATTGAGTTGATTAATTTTGATGAAGATTTATATACATGAAAAGAGCAGTGTGAAGTTGATCTGAACCAAGAAGAACAGATCGGATTAATGGAAGGTATGCTGGAATTTGAAGAAAGGAATGATGAAGTCATGAATGAGAAACCATAAGAAGAACCTGGGAAAACGCATTGGTACATTTCAGAAATGTACATGGAAGATTATTGGCACAAAGAATATGATGTTCTAATTCAAGAACACAATCAGTTGCAGCAGAATAGTATTCAGCACATGGGAAGTGAAATGGACAAGGAATTGGATGAGTTATCGAAACTCATACTACAACATTCCAGTAAAACAAATGCAGGACAGAAGAAGAAAGGAAGATTGGTTGGAAGAAATGGTACAGGTGAAGGGAATGAAGAATTGCAAATTAGAGTGACCAAAACAGCAGTGAGGTATGTGAAAAGGACAGCAGGAGATAGTGATGCATTACAACATAGTGAACAGATACTTGAGGGACAAACAACAACAGCAGTAACCAAGAACAGACTATAAAACCAAGTATGGGATCCAGGAGGACACAGGCATGAAGTGCATGATCGGGAGACCATGGCTAATTTAAACTTTGGGAGTCTGATGCAAGAGCATCTAGACCCAACTAGTAGTGTCGAGATTTGTCCACATGTTGTGGTTAAATCCAGTGAAATTTATTTACTGTTGGTCAAAAAAAAAATCAATTTACTGAGGAGGTTGGATTCCTCAAATAATTTGTTATTGTAATAAATAGGAGATTATCTTATTTTGGCTTTTGAGATAGAGCTGATAATCTAGGTGTGTTTGAAAAGAAATGGAATAGAAGAATTCTGTTCTTTATTGAAAAAATAATAGGAAACTCTGTTAGATAATTTAGTAGAATTATTCGAGTGGATAATAAATAGAGTAAAATTGTAATGAGCTGGGGGGATTCTTTTTGATTGATTAGAGTTTGTGTGTGGTTTTGAGGAGAGCGAGAGGAGCGATTGTGTGAGTATGAAGTTTGGTGTGAAGCGCTACGCTCAGATTTAGTAGTGAGATGTGTAATAAAAAAAACAGTGATCAGTTTTTGTGATATTGGCAAGAGCGAAAGCTCCGATGTGTATGTGAGGATGGTGTTTTACAATAATAGAGACCATTATTTGTATGACATGATCAGGCAAAGGCGAGGCTCTATTCTGTTTCTTTTTGAATATCCTTATTGATCTACGTAATGGATTGAAATAAATGTGGTTCTGTGTGGTGTCAAATTAATTTGTGTGAAGTACTGTTTTAATGTATTTCAGATATTAGTGGAGTTTGTTTGAAAACTTGGATTGCTGAGTTAAATATGTTGATTTCCATTTGTTCATTTTCGTGAGGCAATTAAAAGGAGAAAGAATGAATCTGGATGAAATGTTGTTGCCTTCTTTTAATCCTTCCTGTTCTCGACCCGTCTTTGATTGAACCTTTGAAGTGGATCTGGAATGACATGTTGGTTTACTGGCTGCATTATTAGTTCTTGTAACATTACATATCATGACATATAGCACTGAACTGGAGGTGAATTATTATAAATTGAATTGAAATTAGATCGGGTCCGAGAGTTGATTCAGCGTTGTATAATCAGATCAAACTTTAGATAGTGTAAAAGTGAAGACTGTATTGAAGTGGGTGATTGGCGATTTCCGATCAATCAGATCGGGACCATGGTTAGTGGATCGCATTTGGATCGGTGACCTCTGATTCCTATGTTCCAATAATTTCGCATCGAAGTTCTAGAAACTGCCTATATTTAGTGGTGATGTCAATCACAGTAATTGGGATCGCAATTGATATATATCAGTGTTTGTCGAGGTTGGAGTACCGTAAAAACAACGATTGATATCTAATCGAATCGTGGGAAACACCAAATTCCTGTGGTTATTAAAATTCAGTTAATTGTGAATCGATCCGATCAACCAAATCTAGGCGCGCAAATATACACAAATATCTATGGTATAAAGTCATTTAATGTCCACTTTTGAATTGATCGGGATCGGAAAGATAAAAAGATTTTTTTAAAAAGAGAAATTCGATTCAAAGAGTTTCTGTTTCGATACATAGATGAAAAGGTTGGTCCAGTTCGGAATCTGTGTTAATTCCTGAAGGAAATTGAAGTGTATGTAAGTAGCCTAAATTAGAGTGTTATTTGGCGATGAAATATCAGTGATATAATAATTATAAGCGCTGGAAATTTCTTAATTGGGCGAAACCATTTCAGGTTGTGATATTAAATGGGAAATGCGGTAGTGAAAGCTTATGTAAAGCTTCAGTCTAAATGTTAATGGAATAATCATATAGTAGGAGTATTATTGGGTTCCTAATACCATTGGAAGCTGGGTTATAATTTGTTGAGAATGATTATAGGGTTTATGGGTTTGGGCATTTATTAAGAAGAAATGATGGGTATGCAATTGCCGGACTTGAGATTTTATTTGGACATATTTTTTTTCCAGATGCATTCTAACTGTGTGAGTGTGTCATTGAAGATTATGGGTTTGCAGGGCCTCCCTGCATCAGCCATGCTCTTCAAATCTACAATACAATGAGTTGAGTTTTGAATTGTAAAAAAATAGTGATATCTTTAATGATGTAGAAGAGAAGAATCAATTAATTTATCATCCATCCCATTCCTTTCAATCTCATGTTTTGCATGAGGACAACTCTTCAAATTAATATTCTAATAGGATTTCTCTGATATATTCATCTCTACATTTACAATCAGAAGAATCTTATGAATCAAGTAATGTGTTTTTTGAGGTCACAAAGCTTGATCAAACCAGTGATGTAGATGGATTCCATCTGAGTAATGGGGATCTAGCTGATTTAACTGGCAGTAGTTGTCCACATGCAATTTGTGACCTAACTCAATTCTCAAAATTTATTTATCTAACATTTCAAAGTTCCATAAATTATCATAGAGTTGAGACACTTCAACTCTATTTAATGGTTTTTTTATGTTCTTGCAATCCCGATGAGATACCTAATCTATGTTAGATATGGATTTCCTCACAAATTTCTTTCCTTCATATTATATCACTAGATGCAAACTCATTCTTGATGGATTTTGGGTTTTTTCAAGACAATTTTTCTAAGTATCAAGATTTGGTTTTCGATCACATAAATGATTATGTTGTAGTTAATTCATCTTCTTATAAACCTCTTTCATTGAACTTGGAGTGGAATGTACACTTTTCATGGATTCTTGCAACTAGGAAGCTTATCATTCCATTTATCTTGATAAATATCATAATTGGATGAAGAATTCATATATGTTAATTTTTTTTGTGAATAATCATTTCCTAATGTTTATTGTGAATGTCATCAATCTAACCAATTTTTTTCTAGCCCAATCATTCCTTTTGACTAACATTCATTGCTTGAATCATTTAGTATATCAAAACCCCCATGCTAATCTGGATACTAGATCTAATTTGACATATCCTTTTAACCTTTTGTTAGCATGTTGTTTTAGTCAATTTCCCATATTTAAAAGGCCAACAATTTATTTTAATTACCCAATATTTCATGTTACTAGTTTAGTATGGAATTGGACACAAATGAAACTGATTGAGAATCAATAATCTTGCATGCCAAGCTACCAACCTAGTCATAACATTGGCTTTAACAATTATCAGTCCAATAATAATTTTCCCTCTAACATATTAGGTGATAATTGTGTTATATCAGTTAATCTTGTTGAACCTATTCATCTTTGTGATCTATCATTCCACCATGCAGATACTTGTCAAACAACCAAGGAAATTTAGCCTTTGTTGATGGTTATGTCAAGTCCTCACTATCTTATAAGGTTTTTAAATGAGATTAGACTATCTTTTCCTTGCAACATTCTCCCCATAATTCAAATGTGTTAATTGAAAGTTCATTCTTTCATGATTTTCAAGGTTTTAAAAAAGATTGTTTTGGATTTGATGATCAAACCTTTGATTGTCTAGAAACATCTTGCTTATCAAGCTCTATTTTTAATAGTAAGCCTTGACCTTTGTAGATGTTTGCTAAGGAATAAAACAAAGATGAAGATACATTAACAAGAAGCATTCTACGTTTATTTGGTTGTTCTTCTAATCTAAAAGGCAAGGATGCAGTTTGGTTAAGGTTAGTTGTTATGACACATCTTTTTTCCAAGAGGAAAGACCTTCAATATTTTGTGCAAGTTATTCAATTCCTTATCTTATCTTTTGCACATTATTTTATATTGGTTTTAATTGCTCGTATATTTGTGTTTGTAGGTAGGGAGCAACATTGGTGGCTACATTGGAAATGTCATAACACTTAGCCCTAGACTTCTAGCTAGTTATGTTAGTTATATTAGTTTTAATTTCTTCTAAATTTGTGTTTGTAGGTTGGGCACAACATTGGTGGCTACATTGGAAATTTCATTATAGTTAGCCTTGGCCTTCTAGTTAGTTAGGTCTAACTTCATTCTAGCTTCCATTTACACTCATTTTTCACTTTATCTCCTTTGTCCTTTCCTTTGTTTTCTTATTTCTATCTCCTGTGATTTCTTTTAGTTCAACCCTCCATTTGCTTTGTCATTTTGGCATTGTTTCATTGTTTTTTCATGTCTTTCTTTCATGTTTTATTAATAGGAATCTGCATGAAATATGCTCCTATTTGGATCAAACAATAATGTGGTGAATCTTGAAAAGGGAAATTGTGATGACAAACATTTGTAGGTTAATCTGTTTCCCTCTTCTTTATTTTGGTTTATATATGTTTTAAATTCAATGATGTATGCATGAAAAATAAAATTATTTCTAAAGGAAATTTGTAAGAAGAGCCAGAATCCCTATATATATTCTAGGATCCTCATCCCTTAACGTGGGATTGTAATTAAATGGTGTTTTGAATGTTGATCTAATTAATTAGATAAGGGAAGGGGAAAATCAATAGCAAGGAAATCAATTTCAGAGGCATATATTACTATCTCTAAAGGAAGAACCTCTCCTGCTCTCAATAATTCAGGATCCCTCTTCTCCCCCAGTAAAATAATATGTGCCTAAGAACATTTAAATAAATAAAATAAAATAATGGTTGAAAGAAGAGAAAGGAATCTTGTCCAGAGAGCTCAAGGAATAAACTTTGTTGGGGTACTGACCAAGCTTGCTGGAAGCGAATCAATGCTTGCGTTTAAGTAGTGAGTCTCCCAAGGTACTCTCTAGGTCTAGTGACAGCGGAGCAACAACAAAGATGAAAAATAAGACTTTGGTCATCTTAAACTTGTGACCAGGTATTAATCTTCTCTTAGATTGAAAAAAATATGATGGGGTAAGCTTGGTAAATTTTTTTAATTGAGGAGGGGATAGAGGAGACTATGTATATAACCATGTCAAATGGTGAAGCTAAGTTAATCCAAACGATGAATCAATACTTCCTAAAGGAAAAAGTATTTCTGATCAAAGATATACCTAAACATAGAAGTTGGATTTCTACCAGTGTGTCGCTAAGTGTTGACGTTGTCATGAACACCCTCCAAGATTTTTCCTACACTTGATTTTTGGAGACTACCAAGAATATTATGATTTGTCGTTCCACGTAAATCATAGACACTTCATGTTAGATTGATTTTTCAATAAGAACTTGAGTCTTCTTCTCTAATTCTAAGTGTCAATGTCACTTGCTCATACATTCCACCTCCATGATGAATTCATAAATTCAGTTATTTTTATGCAAGCTTAGATATTCATTCTGCAACTCCTGAAAATAAGGTTTGTGTGAAGTTCAATACAATAAATTGTGCAATATATGCTAACAATCAATGTGAAATATCATTTGGAAATTCCCCTCACTTTGGTTGCAATTTTACTATTATTCCAATGAGTTTTTCCAACTATTGCTTTTGAACACATTTGTTTTCACAACTGTTGCTTCAAATTTTGCAGTTATCATTTTAATTTTATTTAACTTTAACAAGTGTAATTTTCAATTTATATTCACTCTAGCATGTGTCTCTTTCACTTTCTTCATCTTTTTCAAGTTTCTTTTCCATGTTTTCTTATTGTCGCAAGTGTCGCCTTTGATTGTTTTCACTATTGCATGTGTCATGTTTTAACATTCTACTAGAGTAAGAGCTAGCATACTCTTCTACATTAGTTGATTTTGTATATCATAAGAACATATGCTAGAGACTCTCTCATATATTAGCACACTTTTTGGTTGTTGTTGACACTTGTGTCACAACATATGTTCTAAGTGTCGTAAAGGCATGTTTTAATAGTCCCAGTTAGAAATAAGTGGCTCTTTGCTTTTGTTTCAAGGTATGCGTGATTATTTCAATTAATATGAATCCTTATGGATTTTTTTCAATGGAATTCATGTGTGTGATCCTTCTTTGGAACTTATTTTTATGTTCTCTTCTCTCTTGTTCCACTAATTTGACACTTAGCCATTTTCGAGCTTTCCCAGGCCTTAGTATCCTACATAGTAAGACTCCTAGTTTGTGGATAGGTGCATGTCACATTTCCAGTCAACAATGGTGCATACCATACTCCTTGAAAATTCGCACTTCACTATCGTGAAGGCCTCCTCCTTCATAAGCCATTGTGTAATCTTGAAACATAGACTTTCTCAATCTCTTCTTTCCTGCCTGTGAAATTTGTGCCCAAGACTCAATCCTACTTGGCTCCCTAGTGCATGTTACATTCACAGTGGGAAATGGAGCCACTAGTTAACCTCTGCATTGGTAAATTGTGCACACCCTAATAATTGCCCTAAATAAATACACATTATGATTTTAGAGTGAATAGGCATGCCACCCTTACCTCTTACACTTTCTCACTTCGCCAAGACTAAACTCTATCTCTCTCCTTAGCACATGGTAAAATTGTAGTGGACAATGCAGTCTCTCCTAGTTCACTGATAACAAAAAGGTGGTCTTCCTTAATCCTGCCTCTTAGTCACAACTCATGGTGGATTTTAGTTAGCAATCCATTGACCATTGTTCACTAAATTTCCTTAGTGCGCAGAACACTTTTTGATTGCTAACCCTCCTAGTGCATGGCATATTTCGAGTTAGCAATGGACCCTCCGTTCACCCTTCTAGAATAAAAGTGTACTATGCCTTTTCTTTGTCTCCCTTGGGAAACTACAATGCCTGGGCCCCTAATCATTACCATCTTCACTTCACACACATGATGCTCTCTCTTTATTTTTTTGGAACAATACGGATTTATAGTGCACAATTAACTCATATCTAGCCTCTTGTAACTATGCATTGCACCCAAGTAAACCTATTTGTCTCATCTTCTACACATGCCCACCACAATCACCCTCTTCCATGGGAAAATTAGAGCTATAATAGAAGTTTTCTGTATTGATCTTTCCTTTTCATAAGTGAACTTGATCTGCAGGTCTACCATATTAGCATGGCAACGTGATCGTGAAGGAAGATGTCAAAGAGAGGTTACAAGGAAGCACATTCAAAGAAGAAACACAAATAAGAACAACCATGAATACATGAAGAGATATTGGACCATGACATAGTGATCACATCTCATGTTGCCTTGGAAGGTTCCATCTCTGATTCAAACCCTTTGGAGGGTGAAGATGGGAAAGAAGAGGAAATATATCATGAACAAGTTAAATTCATAACAACAAAGAGAATACCTTTGCGTTGCCACTACATTATGAAGTTCCATGTCATCATTCCCAAGTCATGGCTTGTACAAGTGTCATCACAATGTCATATGTGACAATATGTCCTGCCACATTATTTGTGGATGTAATAATGTAATTTTTTAAAATGACAAAATATAAATGTGTGAAATTCCAAGATTCAAATGTGGAATATGAAAATTCACATGTCATGTGCCTAGATAGCCAAAACAAACTATGGAATTTACTTCACTATAAGTTATATATATATTCTGGTTATGATTGAAAGAATTAGCCTAACAATATATTGCTATCTAGTCCAAGCTAGTACTAACCATTTATCCACTGGAAATTTAAGTAAACTTATCAATTATCATGGTCAATTTATCTCTATCTATATACCAAGGATACTGGTTGTGTATCTCTAATTCATAAACCAACCTATTTTCTCGTCAAAGGTTTAATAAACAACCAACTATTCTTTATTTCACCTTAACAGTGTGGGTATACAATATGTTTATACAAATGTGTAATCTGATATGAACTCATATAAGTAAAGTGTATAACACATTGTAACCACTTTGGTTTAAAATAAAATAAATCTAAATCAATTTATTTTCCTTCGCCTATCTCCTCACACTTGTGCTCTTTTCAAAGAACTGCATACATACCATCTATTCCCTAAACTGATGCTTGATATATTGATTCCATGTATAATTTTACTACATCGAATGCCCTATCGTGTGATTCCACCATTTGTCTCCCACGTGAACTCCCTCACCCCTTCACTTGATTAGCGTGTGGTAATGTATTGCTACAATGTGGGCAGTCAGGATTATTTTATGTTGATCCAACCTTTTTGGTGATTTCTCTAACCCTAATCCTTCTAATTCCATTCTCTTTCCTATTCTTTGTGGGAAAGGTGTCTGTCAACGAACTCATGGCCATGTTTCCCCTCCTTTTGCTAACACCTGGGGAAAACATGGCAACAGACTACATCGTGTTGAAAGGATGGAGCTAGGTAAGCTATGCATGAGATTAATTTGTTCAGCTCTTTTCTTTACCTATCCTAGTCTATTCTCACTTGATACCATCTCCTTAAACTAGTATCTCTTCTTGCAGTTTTCAGGATTATTTTGACAGAGGTGTTGTCGAGTGGAGGAAATTCCTTACCCAGTTCCTTCCTCAGGTGAGATTATCGATCTTCTTAAATGTTTCCTTATCGACAAGCGGTATTTTATTTGTTTCACTTTCTTTTCTTTAATTAAAAAAATAAATTCCTGACATTTCTCTATTGTTTGCTTAACCAAAAGGAAGCAGGAAGGGTTCATTCTGGCGTTCATGGTAGCTTTCCGACTACAACGGTTTTTCTGGGTAAATTCTATGCCTTAACTCCGGTTCAGTTTTTAATCAGTGGTTTACCTTATCTTCCAATATATTTTCCTTGGTAACCACCCTTCTATCACTGCACACATGAGCAGATCAAGTCTATCACGGACTAACTCACGTAAAAATGTCTAATTATCAGTAGCTTTTTAATTTTTTCCATTTCGTTGTATTTTGACTCTTTTCTAAACTAATCCAACTAATCCTACCTCTGTTTGCTGTTTCTTTTTTTTCGTTCCAGGTATGCCTATTGCGCCCATGGTAGGCTCTCGCTAACTAAATCATGTGGGTTTCGATGAAAGTTCCTAAGTTACATTAACCCTCTCCAGGATGGTGGTTTGTGCTTGCCCTGAGAGGAATCCTCTTGGCTAATGATCCAGGTCTTCACCTGATTTGAAGAAATCAGGAATTACATAGAGTTATCCAGTTTATAGAAGATGTATTATTCTATTTCATAAGGGATTTTGTGTCTATGTTTATGAGTATCTATGTTTTGTTTAAGTCTATTCCTTTTCCTTTTATCAATTGGTTTTTCCTGAGAGGGTTATATGTTCTAGGCTATAAATGATTATTCATTATGTTACGCTCAACTTTTTCCAAAGACTACATAAATGTAACTCATTCTTTTGTTCCTATTGATTTCTATACTACTTTACTTGTATCAAATGTTTTTGGTTTTCATTACCTTTATCAGATTTTGGAATTTTACGTATTAATCTCTCAAAAGATTAAGTAGGATTTCTCTTTTTGTACATGAGTTGCATAGGTTAAATTTCCTATCAGCGAGGAATATTTGCATTTGAAAAGAATATAAATAGATGCTCTTGTTTCCTCCTATTTCGGATGCTTGGTGCTTGATGGTAATTATTTATCTTTCCCATTGAACTGCGAAGAATATATAAATAAAAATAATGAATCCGGTGGGAGAATTTATAATAAATAAGAGAGGAATAACCCATTTATAAAGTTTATTTAAACCAACTTTTGGGACTTCTAAGTGAGTCCATCTTCAAGGAATATACTAATTCTACTAATTCTTTAAGAGGAGATTAAAGATCTATCCTAGAGCGTTTAAGAGGAGATTAATATACTAATTCTTTAAGAGGAGATTAATATACTAATTCTTTAAGAGGAGATTAAAGATCTATCTAGAGTGTTTAAGAGGAGATTAATGATCTATCATAGAGCTAAACTTATGTATGTATATAACTTCTGGAAAGGATCAATATAAAATTATTTAGTTGGTTAGGTTTATTTGATAATTGGGTAGAATTATAATCTGTATTTAATTTAATTCTTTGTTAAAGATGGAGATTTCATTACTAAAGATATCATATTTGGATTTATTATTTCATTCCAATGTGATGAAATGATTTTAATGTGAAATTAGGGTTTGATTAGTTATTAGGGTTGTCTTGAAATATGAAATTTTATTAATAATTCATTTATTCATTTGACTTATTTAATATATTGAATCTTTATTTTTTTATTTTTTGAATTGTTTAATATATTTCTTATGAATTACAATCTTATAATTTTATTTTAATGGATTTCTCATGAAGCTATATAATGCTAATCATTAATATCTAAATAGTATGTAAATTAATAAGCTTCAATTATTTTGAATTGTTTGTATACATTTGGATTAAATTTTATTATTATATTTAACTTCTAATCCTTTTTATAAATATGAGATTAGGGCTTGAATGGTTATTAGGAATGATTCGAAATATGAATTTTTATTAAAGTTTCATTTTTTTCATTTGGATTATCTAATATATTGATTCTTAATTACAATTTCTTAATTTTTATTTGACTTGTTTAATATATTGATTCTTAATTACAATGTTTTAATTTTATTTAAAGGATTTCGTATGAGGCTATATAATTTTGATTATTGATAGAATTCCAAGTTCCATTATTTTGAATTTTTTTAGATGTATTATGTATATTTATATATTATTATTATTTATTATTATATTGTAACATTAAATGAATTATTCTCTAGGATTGTCTCTAATAATTGGATTAAAATATATTTATTTTTATTTTATTTTATATTTTGATTAAGTGTAAATCTATTCAGACGGACAGAGGATAATTTAATGAGACTAAACAAGTTATGAAATTAATAATAAAGGAACTAAGTAATGGGAGTAATTATTGGATTTTTATGATTTCCAGTAATGATTTCCAAGAATTGCTAAGTTTTAATCCATCATCCCAACTTAAGTTGTTTTTATCTTTTCTATTTCAATGGTTTCTTTGATTTTTCTTTTCAGATAATGGTATTATTTTTTACTCAGCTTGGATTCTTCCATGTATATGTAGTGTTGGGAAGAGTGAACATGTTCTTCTAAGGAAAATTTTGAGTTCCTATCTCTTAGTAAGTTAGCAATGTGGTCTTTGATTCTAATCTTAAAAGATCTACCTATTTCTACTATATATTATTTTCCACATGAAGAAGGTATAATATAAACACATTTTTTTATGGTTAGGATTTATTAAGTCTTTGACATAGTCAAATAATTGTCTGATGGTGTTAGTGGGAGTGAAAGTTACATTAACATTATGTTTATTAAGCATTTTAGGAATTTTGACAGTAGTGTCTTTTGTATGAGGAAGGGAGATTTTGGGAATTGCAGATTTATGTTCTTTATCTTTGTTGTTATTGCTATTCTTGTTTTGGGATTGATGCATGGATTTATTAATGGTGTTCTTGTTGTAATCATTTTATTCGAAAACTTTGTAAAGATGGTTAAGTTTGAAATTTAGATGGTCCATGTCAGATATTCTAGTAGTCCTAGAGGTTAAGGTTTTAATGATACCAATTTCTATTTAGGGTGGTGATGGGAATTAGCATGCACATATCTCTCTGTGTGATTTTTCTTTGTAAAGAGTTGGAAACCAAGTTTTCCTTCTTTTTTAGATAGAAGGATATCCAAAAAAGGAAGTTGATTGTGAGTTTCTATTTCAATAGTGAATTTTATATGATCAGAAATACCATTTAAATGATTTAGGAATAGGTCAATCTTTTCCTTCCCAAGATTCCATTTGGCAAAAATATCGTCTACAAACCTTTTACATTTTTTCACTTATTATGCCTTAATGGGTAACATTCGTCTTTGTAATTAATGGGTCAATTCCCCTCTTTGTAATTTAGAATTTATGAGTTTACCATAATTATTCTATTGTTAAGGTTTTACAGAGAGTGCCTGCTCATTCTGGCTACGTTGATCATAATTTTTTTACAAAAACAAAATTAACCCCGTATCATTTTTGCCTTCATTTTACTTATCATTAGTCAGCTACAAAGATTTCTTATGATGTATAATAAATCATCCATGCATATTAATTAAGAGCGAACTCTGGAAGATAACTAACATCCTGTTGAGATAGCTAAAATATTTTACTCTAGCCGGTTTTTTGTAGGATAAAAAAATTTGGTCTACGTGATCCACCGTAAGGAATTCTATACTTTGGAGTTTGAGTTTTCTACCTTGTCTATGCTTCAAGTCTCGCCAGACATATAAATAATTGTTATCTTATATATAATTTTTCTTAAATCACATTCAATGGGTTCTAATCGTAACTCTGCTAGGAAATCCCAAATTATTATCTCTTAATTCACATCCACTAGATCTATTTACTGCTAGCACCCTGTGAATCTGACAGTGACCATGATAAACTTATCTGGAGCATGATTTTCTATATAAGTCTTGGTTATCCTCAAAGAACTATGTTCTTTAACTAGATCAGAGTGTCAAACTATATACTGAGGCCACTATTGAGTAAAGCCTTAGATTCATGAATCCGTTGAAATATTCATATACAAATTCAATCATTTGCAGTTATTATGAATATCTCTTCCTTTACATGTAATCAGCCTACCTATTAAGTGATGATTCATATTACCATAATTTTACACGACGCATCTTATACTATATAATTACGCCATAAGGCATTCCCTCTCAGACAAACTCCCTAACATGCCACCGTGTACAATCCTGGGCCATTGATTCTGTGTGTTAGACGATTGAGGTATTTTACACCGTTAGGTTAATATGCCACATTTCAAAATTTCACCGTATTTCTCGAACCTTCGAGAAAACATATGAAGAAAACTTCCATGACCACTTTCGGGATGGCAGCGGGGCAGACTACAGTCACAATGAGGCAGATCACAATTATGAGCCTTCAGCCTTGTCCTCTAAAACCGAAGGCCAAGAGGATGTACATAGATTTGATGGTTTATTTTCTCCATCGCAAGAGTATACCGAGGTGCCACGCTCATTTGAGATCGGCTTCTCATGGTCAGAAGAAATTGATGCTGGAACAGAAGGATTTGATATAAAATATGGTAAAGAACAAAAAGTTGCTGCAGAATACCAGCCGGTGATGGAAGTCTCAGTTGATGCAGAGAATACCCAAGTTCTTGAATCTGTCATTCTAGACAGTGTACATGATATAGAAAACTTACCAGTAGATGCAGAAAAAAATATTAATAGTTCTGAGGACAATATTCCTGAATCGGTATCAATTATGGACTTTGGTGCAGATGTATCTCATGAATCTGAGTCTCATTTTGGTAATAGTGGTTCACATGACTTTGTTTTCTCCTCATCTGAAACATAAACAAACAGTGAAATACAGATTTTTGAAGCTAACACAGAAGCAGTGTCTTTTGAGAGCCTTTTCATTCAAGATCCAGAGGAACTGAGCACATCATTAGGTGGAGGTGATTACTATATTCCTGCAATGGCCAGTCTGTCCAAGACACTAAATTTTGAGAGCCAAAATGAATTTGAATTCAGACATAATGAATCTGTCATGTCTGTAGTGGAAAAGAGTAGTAGGGAGGAGGGATCAGACGTATCAGTTGTTCATGATCTCGGAGATTTTAGTACTCCAGCAAAACCACTGAAATATATCTTTCTTTTTGGAACTATAGGTGCATATATTTTTGCAGTTGCGATTCTTGCTACATATTTGGTCAGTGTGTATAGAAAGAGTTCCAAATGTACAAGTCTTAAGAGAGCCCAAGAACATGATCAGAACACTGTAGAAGAGAAAAATGGTCCTACAGAAGATGGTCATTCCATGCCGATAAGGTAGATACTATATCCCCAGGGAAATCACTTTTCTTCAACGCAGATGACTGTGCCCTGCGAAAATAACTTGGAGCCGAGGGATTCCTATGTGCCGAACGTGGAACTTCTTAATGAGTATTTTCCATCAAAGGTGGTAAACACTTCAAAAAGAAAACTCAATACCTGGCTTTTATCAAGTACCCAAGAAAATTCATTTTGCACCCTAGAGAGGAAGGCTAGGAGAAGCAACACATACTCGAAAACAGAGCAAGGAAGTATGGCTACTCAAGATATGTCTATGGATGATTCTCCATCTTATGGGAGCTTCACAACTCTGATGAAAGAGGTATTCTACTTTTAATCCCAACATCAAACTTGTTAAGCTTTTCCTTTGTTTTTTCTACCTTTGTGTTTTGGTTTTGAAATAATATTCCAACCTTTGCAAGGAATTTTCTTGCTTATCAATTGCCATTGAATATCATGTAAAAGTGGAATTTGGTTTCTTCATTTCGAGGTTGGTAAAATAGTTGTCTAGGAGCAGGGGAATTTGGTTCTTCCATCCTACCAATCTTCCTTATATATCTTGTCAGACTTTTTTAGTGTTGTACGAGCCATTTGATGTACAGATGTTGTTCATGTGCTTATTTCAGTCTCAATTCTCTTTTCACTGCACCTTGTTTCCTTTGCATTTCAAGTAAAAATGGAATTTGGTTTCTTCATTACAAGGTTGGTAAAATAGTTCTCTAGGAGCCGGGGATGCTTCTCTTCCATTCTACCAATATTTCTTATATATCTTATCAGATTTTTTCAATGTTTTGTGAGCAATTTTATGTAAAGGTGTTGTTCATGTTCTTATTTCAGTGTCAAATCTCTTTTCACTGCACCTTGTTTCCATTTTATTTCTAGGATATCTGTTATTCCCTTGAAAATTTTCTTCTAGGCAGTCCTCAATTCATTCCATAAATATGTAAAAACAAACCAGCATGTAGGAAATATTTGAATGAGTTATAGATAGTGATCCAATTTCATACTTGTTTGATTGTGTATCTCCAAAATTTGGTTTCAGAGATACTTTTTTATGAGTTGTTTGTCTACAATGAAGGGTTCAAGTGAAGAGCAGATGAAAGTGACACTTGTAAGAAGATCAAACTGACTTTGTAACCAAAAGAAGTCTCTGGTTAGAAGAAATCGATGCTGCAACATAAGGATTTGATATAATATATGGTAAACAACAAAAAGTTGTTGCAGAATACCAACAGGTGATGGAAGTCTTAGTTGATGCAGAGAATACCCAAGTTCTTGAATCTGTTATTCTAGACAGTGTAAATGATATAGAAAACTTACCAGTAGATGCAGAAAAAAATGTTAATAGTTCTGAGAACAATATTCCTGAATTGGTATCAATTATGGACTTTGGTGCAGATGTATCTCATGAATCTGAGCCTCATTTTGGTAATAGTGGTTCACATGACTTTGTTTTCTCCTCATCTGAAACAAATACCAACAGTGAAATACAGACTTTTGAAGCTAACACAGAAGCAGTGTATTTTGAGAGCCTTTTCATTCAAGATCCAGAGGAATTGAGCACATCATCACGTGGAGGTGATTACTATATTCCTGCAATGGCCAGTTAGTCCAAGACACTAAATTTTGACAGCCAAAATGAATTTGAATTCAGACATAATGAATCTGTCATGCCTCTAGTGGAAAAGAGTAGTAGGGAGGGGGGAATCAGACATATCAGTTGTTCATGATCTCGAAGATTCTAGTACTCCAGCAAAATCACTGAAATATATCTTGCTTTTTGGAACTGTAGATGCATCTATTTTTGTAGTTGCATCTATTTTGAGGTTGCCTTGTCTATGAATGCTTGAAAACTTTAACAAATGCATGCAAAAAGTTTCAAAAGAGTTTGAGAACTTCGATGTGAGAATGAGTTTTATAATAGGATTGTAATAGAAGAGTTATAATAATATTTCAAGTATATTTCCAAATTTACAAATTTCTCCAGTGGCCAAGTTTGTTCATCAGGCAAGATTCTTTTCGATAAGTTTTGCAGGTGGGGATTGAGGGTGATCAGAGTGAAATCCAAATGGGGCAACATCCCATTTCCTCATTACCTTTGGTCAGTTGTCAACTTGTTAGCAATAACAACCAGAAAGGACTGGAAAGGATTTCAGAAGAAGCGAGGTAATTTGGAAAAAATTTAGATTGGACCAAATTCATAATTAGGAAATCTTAATTATAAGGATTTTCTGGTCATCCGTGCTTTTTTTTTCCCATATATTTGTTTAATTGAGCTATGTTATTACTATTTTCTATCTCTTTTCTCTATTTTTTAATTGAATTCCTACAGAGATAGGCATAGATAATGTATCACT